>JACXSJ010000831.1:38294-158824 GCA_014851325.1 Pentalonia nigronervosa | reverse complement strand
TAAAAGTCTATTTCAACACCATGTGTATCAAATTTTAAAAATGCATTACACCTTTTATTTGTACACGCCCACCGTTGAATTTCATTTTTCATTATGCGATGAAAACGGAACTTAAAACCGTCAATCACACGTAACTCTTTAAGTTTTTCACTAAACATTTTTATACAGAAAAATAGAAAGTATACGTACAGAAAGACGATACTACGACAGATATAAAGCAAGCGAGTAAGGTTGTCGATAAACTGATTAAACATATTTTTTGACAACCGTTTCAAAAGAACCTGCACAATCTTAATGTTAATAAATAATATATATATTTATACATCGTTAATATCAAACAGTAATTTCCCAACGTCCACAATCGTTAATATTAAAAATAATAATTGAACATTTGTCCGCAATTCGTATCTTATATTTGTGTCCGCAATTCGTATGTTACCTTTTTAGATTTCGTCCGCAACTCACATGGTTTTTGTTACTTTGTCCGCAATTCGGAAACGCCGCTCAAAGATACTAGGGTCCCGGTCCCTGTCCAGAAAAATAAAGGTACAATTATACGTTACGCTATTACGTCCTATAATTACATAAGGAGCAGAAACGTGGACATTAAAAAAAAAAACGAAAATAAAGAAATTAATTATTTTGGAGAAAAAAATTTTAAGAAATATCTTTGGTCCGGTAAAATACGATGAAACCGCCGAATGGAAAATACGAAAAAATAAAGAATTAGAGGAACCTTTTAAGAAACCTAACATATTAGATACAATCCAAAGTAAAAGATTACAGTGGGCTGGGCATGCTGACGTAGTCAAAACCCACTATTGCACATAGTAATGGCAGAGAATCCAGAAGGAAAAACGCCTTTTGGACGACTTCGACTTTGATGGGAACACGTGGTGAAGAGGAATGTGGAATATCTAAATAGAGGACCAGATTGGAAAGCAAGAGCAGCTGACAGGAAAGATTATATAATTAGAAGTTTGACAAGATGATCATAGTGACCGACAAAACCCAAAAAAAAAGAAGAAATATATCATGTATTATGTTAATATGTTACGTACTTTCCCGCCAAAATTTGTATAAAATGTTTTTTTTTCAACAAGTTTTTTGTGAGGGTTGCATAATATTCTATTCATTATTTTTGGCCCTGTTGGTTGATGATAATTTACATTTGACATGCCTGTTCAACAAAATTACACCGCTATAGAGAGCAGTATAAAATATAGATTCATAATATTATTATTATATTATGTATCAGGCATGGTTTAAACCATGATTAATAGGTTAGGCAACTTTAGGCTATCATTAAATTCATATAGCACTAGTTATCATGTTACAAATTTTTGGGTCTCTTAAATTTTTGTTCATATTTCAACTCATTATTTTGGACTAACATCGTTATTTATATATTGGGTGATTTATCAAGTATACTCACTCTCATTTTTTCTTTTAATAATGACTTCAGTATTTCTAAATTTTGAAATTTTTAAGTAAATTAGTATGTACTAACACATAAGGACCGTAATTTCAATTATTTAGATTTTTTACACCATTCAAGGACTCTCCTGTAGCGATACAAACGTATTGAGAATGAAACAAATGAGAATTAACCTTTTTTAGGTTAATAGGTACCTATCTACTGTATATAGTAGGTATTACTGTATTAGCATTGATTATATAAATCATAGTTTATATAATCAATGGTTATATGTAACAACCTAAACTGTTGTTAAGCACATGATTTATCGTATAAATCAAAATTTGAACGAATAGTTTAATGAAGTACTAAAATGTTTAGAGGCACGCTAAGAATATAATATAGTCTTTAAAATATAAAGTAGATTTAATATTATAGAAATAATCTAGTATATTTTATGATACTTGAAAAATATTTTCCAATTATAAAATATTGATATATTAGTACTAATTACTAAAATATTAAAATCATGTTTGTATATATATTTAGGTAGTCACGTTGCATAAGCAGACATGGCGGGAGGGGACATTCCGAAATTCAGATGGCTTAGTCCTCCTAAATTTAATTATATGTACATTCATGAAACATTTATGAATAAATAATTATCGGTGTGTGGATCGGTAAGGACCACAATGTTTTGGATAATAGATACAGTCTCTTTCCCAAAAATTCAACAAAACGTCTGCCAATGTAGTTAGGTAACCATTAATTGAATAATAGATTTATTTTATTGCTAATTTATTATACAACATTTCTAATGCTCATAATAATTTAGTAAATCATAGTTTGTATAAATAAGCACAATTGCCTCAATTAAAACCCCGAGAGTAATAACAGTTCAGTAATTTGCGTTTATTATCATTGACATTAAATATATATAGAATCAAATTTAATTTGGTTAATTAATTTTGCAATATTTTTTTTCATTATGGAATACACATTGACAACACGATTTAATTAAAATCCAAGTCATCAAAACTAATAATGCCTACGTTATAATTCATAATGTAGCTAACATATGAACATGGATCATCATTTGCCATCCAAAAACTTTTCAAATACTATTTAGTTGTAATAATTATGCAGTTATTATGCATATATATATATATATATGCAGTAATAATTAATAATACAAACTATAAAGCAAATTTTGTTTGAATACACCTAAAATTATGGGTAAATGATTTATCCAGTAATCCGCAGAAATATATACCTTTCATACATATTAGATAGCGAATGTCAATTTATTTTAAATACGAATACGTTTGTGTTTAAACAAAATCAACTGAACGCTTAGTTAATAATTTCGACTTTTGTGATATAACATACATATTTGAAAAAAATGTATGTATGTATTTTTCTGTGCCAAAGATTTATTTTTTTGGACAACTCAAGAGAACATTATTGATATTTTATTTGATTTCATGAAGTTTAGTAAGATAAGATAAGTGACAACCATTGTTGGTCATTAGTTACGTAAATGTACTTTTAAGATGTAATGCTGCTGCTGCAGACTATATTATAGTTTTATATTCAAATGTGAAGAATGACAATTAAATGATTAGGTGGATATAATTGCACTTTTGGAAGCCTGATCGGTGTTTTAATTTATATTAGTGTGACTAAGAATTCAGTATACTTAAATTTTAAAGATTATGAATAGAAAATAGAATTTTGAATATGTAGATTTTAAACTGATATCTGAAGGGTTATATAATAGCCTTGTAGGCATTTTTTAATATTGTTGATTACACTAAAAGAGTATGTAAAAATGATTGTGTCTTTAAGGTTATGATATTATTATTATTATAATAATGTAACAAAGTAAAATAGGTAGTTCATAGGTGCGTTTTTAGGTAGAACATACGTGAAATTATTGCATATAAGTCAAATCACAATAAATAATATTTAAAAATTTAATTACAGTATCTTATCATTGTGTAGGTCACTGTAATGGATGAGTTAAATATGAATTCGATGATTTTGAGCATAGGCAGTCTATAAGTCTATACTACTATTTCATTATAATAGCTAGGTACTGGCTATTCAGCCCAGCATTGAATATACCAAAAATTTGTTTTTTTCTATAAATATTTTTTTAAAAATGTACATGTAATACTTATACTAATCATAATCATAATATTAATATAATATGTAACCAATGGCAACCCTACAAACAAGGGCCACAATTTGAATATACCTAATTTTATTTTAAACAAAAATATATAGTCATATCAAATTTAGTTAATTTAAGTTTATTTAACTGTTAGGTATATTAATTTAATACAGTATTTACAAAGTAACAATGTTTTAATTCGCCGTTTCCAGAACATATCATCTTAATTCGTAATTTTTATACAAATTATAAATTTTACTCGCAGGCCACATACAATTATTATGATGGTCACATGCGGCCTGTGGCCAATGGATTGCTGACCCTGATATAAATAAACAAGCGAAGGTGGAAAAAATGCATGTGTGAGATACCCTTTAGTTACCTCCTATTAGGGTTGAAAAAATAAGCTATACACAACCTCCAAGCCTCAAGGAATCTATTTATAAAACGTTTATTAAAAACGATCCAGTGATTTTTGAGTATCTAGCTAATAAACAGACATAGACAAACATCCTTTTTTATATATTATATTAGTATAATATTTGTCATATACAAGAATTTATTATTGACACTAAATTATAGGTTATGCAATAAGTACTTATTGAGGTACCTATATTTAATTTACTTCGTAATATATTAGATACCCATATAACAAAATTTGAAGATAGCCATTGTCCATTGTTAACGTATTAAACTATTAATTTTTATTTATTTTTATATAGGTACCCGTCATCCATGTACAATGATCATATAGTTCATGGTATATAATAATTTGTATAATATATATCAATGTATGTGTATTTATATTACTATACATGATAGGTTGATAGATTATTACTAATCATAATAACTATCAAATATATTTAGTGTATAATATATTGAAAGAAAACAAAATTAATATATTTTTTTAACACATATAAAAAACAATCTTGTAAATATTATATTTATTTAGGTCAGTCGTAGCTAGGTACTAATAACTAATATGGCTACATCTACCGATGTTTTGCTGATCATAAAAAATGTAAAAAACATTTAGTATTATAATATAGAACAATATTTTAATTAGGATCTGGTGTAAGTATATTTTATTTTATTATATACAAAGTATTATCGACTATTTTAAAAACTAAACCCATAATATTTAAAGTAGATAGTAGATACTTTAATATTTTAATGTATAGTCAATTATTATTATATATTTATATTACTATCATTGTCGTTAATATGTAAAATGCATGTACCTAATAAAACCAATCATTATTTATTTATCATTGTATTAGTTATTTTACATAACACACCTATATGATAACAACCGATAAACTTAATGTCTATAATATGTATATACGTTTTAAACATATTTTATACTTTTAATTTATTTGGTTTAAATGTTGTTATTTAAAATATTATAATTATGAGGTACCTGTCATTTATTTAATAATACCGTTATTACTCGTTTCTATTACGAAATCATTGAAATTAAAACAACAGATCTATAACAAATGACTTCCTTTCGCCCCATATAACATACCTATTTTAATCTCTGCTGGGCATAAAATTTTTTTTTCTATTCATTATTTTAACTGATTACTGTTTTCACCGGAACATAATAATATATTTTTAATCTTAGAAGTGTTAGATAATAATGCTTATCTATGTGACCCTATACCGGAAAAAGTTATCTGTAGTATTTTTTTTTTATCGGGATATATGCTTATTATAACTGTAGGTTGAATATATTAATTAATAAACAAATGATTAATAATATTCAACCAACAACTACCCAACATATCAGGTACATCGAAATGAAGCTTCTGTATAATTAATAATAATATAATATCTTATACTTCATTACTTCCTAATATTTGACATGACAATGTAGGCGTACATTGTTGTAACAAATCATATACAGACACATTTTCAACATTTTAATTTGTACAACACATCAATATATGTTAATATGTACCTATTGTATTTTCCTGTCATATAACTTATGTGTTTAAAGAACTTGGTGATCCATCATTTATTATATGTATATATAAATAAAAATAAATGCCAATTAAAAACACTAATTACTTTCAAAAAACGGTAGGAACAGCTACCTAATAACAACATAATAAAATACTTATTTTTGTTATTTTTTTAAATTTTCTTGCATATCACAAATGCAAAGTATTTAAATTGTATACGCTATAATTTTTAAATATAAACGATTAAATAGAATATTGTATAGTGAAACACACACAGATATATTTGGCTGTTTGTGTTCGGGAAAGGTTTTGAAAGAGATAAACCGATTTTGACGGAATTTTCACTGGTATAGTATTATATATTTTAACTGAAGCAAAACAAAAAAATATTGATATTTAGATAGATTAATTTTAATCTAGACGAAGTCGAGAAATACAGCTAAGTGTATCGTATATTATAAAATATAATTAAAATATTAATAGCCAATACAAATAAATATCTATTTATCATAATTCCGAAAGCGTAAATAAAATATTATAGATAATCACTAAAAAAGTATATTGTAATTATATACCTAATGAACTTATAATTTATAGTTTCTTATATGATTATTAATGTTAAATATTTAAATATCGCTAGGTATACGCCTGTATGTTTAATGTATAAAACATATATTAATTGTAATTTATTACTTTTAAGTAGGTATTCAAGGCACAAGGTTGAAATCTTAGATACCTAAAATATTATAATACGACTGCTTATTTACACCTATATTATTATGTAATTTAATGCAGATAGGTATTAACGTATAGGCAGTTATGGTTTACAAATAAGTAACACAAATTATATAATAAACCAATAATTAAAAATCGTATTACCTATATTATAAAAAAACGTATTTAATAAAATAATAATAACTTACTTTTTTGTATCAGACTTCAATTACTGCAATCCAATCAAACACCTTATTTTATAAGAGAGCATATATTATACATATCATACTCACTATATAGTGAACTATAGTCAGAAACGGAAATGTGCTCCATCCGTTTTTATATTATATATATCTACTGATAAATGGTATATATACATTGTTGAACATCAGCTCTCTCTGTTGATCACTAATTGTAAACAATGATTTAATGGACTTAAACATGGAAAGCATCAAATAACAATGATTATGTTTATTTAAATCATTTTAAAACGTGTTGGTCGAAGTACATTATTTATTGTATAATAATAACATTTTAAAAAGTAGTATATGTAATAATATTATAGAAAGCACAAATATAATAACTTATTCGTAACGATTACTTAGCAATAGTATAACATACTAAAATTTCATATACATTTGTATTGTTTTTTTTTAAATAAATTATCTACTAATTAAAAATTACTGAAGATGGTATAGATACAATCGGTGCCAAATTAAAGGAAGTGTTTGGGAGATATGACACTTCCCATTAGCTCATGTTATATATAAATTATTTTGTTATTCAGCATAAAAATATTAATATTGTAAATGTTATTTTTTCCGCCAAAACTATACGATAATGCCATTAGTTATTTTTTTTTTTTTAGTTATTTGTTTTCACTAGAAAACAAAATGTTAATCTATAAACAACTGATACATCCTGCAATGACATATGGCATTCATCTATGGGGGTCTACAAAAATATCTAACCTAAAAATATTTCAAGCACTTCAATCAATAATCCTTCGTCTCCTCACTAATGCCCCATGGTATGTAAGTAACAGATCACTGCATCATGATCTTAACGTTTCAACGATATCTGCACTGGCATCGTATAATTATAATACATTTCACAAAAATGTGCAAAATCACCCAAATCCTCTAGTCTCCAAGCTAGCATCTAACACACTACCTGACAACTCTCCTCGTCGCCTCAAACGAAAATAGCCATGTGATTTGTTAATTAAAATTAGTTCATGTTGGAAATAGTGTTAATGGACCCTCCCTTCCTTCAAGCCGTCCAGCCTGGTTAAAAAAAATAAAAATGTCATCACGTTTACTTATTGTACTCGTGTTATACAATTTGTAAATATTTTCTATTTTTAATAAAAAAAAAATTAGTATAGGTATAGTAGGTTTACTATATTATAGTATTATAATTATGTGTACATATTACTACATACCTAAATATATATCTAACTTAACCCATAGGTAATATATATCATATATTCATATGACACAAAATGCTTGAATTGGAAAAAAGGGGATGCTACAGTCTAAACAAAATCTGGGTACCTGAAGATGTATATGTCTTATTGATTATGATATGATATTAGAAGAAGTACGACAAAATATTTTTAAAAAGAAGAAATACTCCGACTCCCTGCGTATCACCACTCAATTTAAGAACTAAATTAATATATTTATATATTGTATAATCGTTATATTACATATGTATTGCATATATACATAGTACCTACATAAATATTATTATATATTTATAAGGTTAATGCTTTTATGTATTATTGTTATAAAAAGGAAGGCACATATAGTAAAAATTACATTGTGCAGTTGTTATTAAATGGTTTTAATATAATCAAATATTATTCGGTACTTCAGTAGATAGACACAACCACCTACATAAAATTAAATCGGTTGGTATTAGTTAATATTCTCATTAAATGCTAAGAGAACTAATAGTTACAAGTCAATAACAAGTAGTATGTTAGTACTTAGAAAGATACCTCAATAAGTCACAAAGGTTGATTTAGTTGCCTATTTAGCATCTTATGAGAGTTTATCTTTTATGTATCCAATAAAGTTTTTGGTTTTTTAACTCTTAAAAATGAATAAAATAAATTTAATATTTATAAATTATTCTCATTAATAAATAGTTAGCAGGTACCTGCTGACTGAGCTTAATTATGTTGGGTTCAGTTTTTCAAAAATACGACGCTTATAAAAAACTATTGTGGATTTACTCTCAACTCTTTTTAATTTCACTTACAACAGGTTATAATTAACTTGATATTAAATTCTTAAATATGCGAGCAAAAAAATTTTTATTGACAATAATAAAAAAAATTCTTGTGTCTATAAATAGCTTAAAAAGAGTCAAATTTTATTAAAAATTGTATAAAATATGATTATAAAAGCATTTGGTGAAAATTTCACGTATCTACAGTCATTATTTCTTTTGATACACCAAAAATCAGAATCAATTTTGTCAAAAATTTTCTTTGCAAAAAAATTCCTGCTTTTCCTTAATTTTCTTTTTTTGTTTTTCCCGACTCGTTTAAAAACTATTGGAAATTTTTTACTTTTGACCCCCCAAAGTACTAGTTAGATTCACTTTCCTATCAGAATAGATGCTGATGAAGAAAATCGAAGCACTTTTATTACTCCGACACTTTTACTGTCACCAGGTTTTAAGGCAGTAAAAGTGCTTCGATTTTTTTCATCAGCATCTTTTCTGGTAAAAAAAATAATCTAGTTGGTACTTTGAGGGGTCAAAAGTAAAAAATGCACAATAGTTTTCAAATACTTCGGGAAAACCAACAAAAAAAAAAAATAAGGAAAAAACGGAAATTTTCATGCAAAACACATTTTTAACGAAATCTATTCTGTTTTTAGTGTAACAAGAATAATAACAGTAGATATATGAAATTTTCACAAAATGTTTATATAAGAGATTTTTATATACAATAAAATTTCCAATAGTTTTAGACATTTTTTGAGCTATTAATAGGCATAATCAATTTACGGGTTTTTTTTATTTTTATTTTTTTTATTGTCGATAAAAAATTTTTCAATCAGTCAAAACATTAGAAAATTTAATTCAAGTTTTTTCATAACTTGTTGTAATTGAAAATTAAAAAAAAAATCAGCGTCTAATAGTTTTTTATAAGAGTCTTATAAGATTAAAATTTCGACAAAATACTTAAAAATCACGAAAATTTGCACTTTTTTGATAAGGAAATTCATAAAAAAAATGTTCCATTTAAATCTAAGATTTAAAAATTCAACAAAAGTTTTTCTACTTTAAAAAAAAAAAAAATACGTGAAAATCATACTAATTTTTTATGAGCATTTGAAATTAGACATTGGATTCACTCATTTTATATTTTTAAATACAAGATTCTTTAGAAGTTGCTATACTAGCAGATCAAAAATATTAAAAATATATAGGCATAATTTTTTTTATAAGCATTTAAACTTCAAATGTTGATCAAAATTTATCATCGAAAATTTGCAAATTGTTTTGTAGTTAATAATTTTTTATAGACATTTTAACTTCAAATTTAGGCAAAATTAGGTATTTAAATGAAGGATAATGATGCTATTTATTTCGTTGTAATTTAAAAATATTTTTCGTGGATGTTAAAAACTTTTAAAATATAATATTATTATATTTTATACACTCAATCACATTTTCAAATGCAATGTTTTTTGCAAAAATTAATTTAACTTACTGTATATTATTAATAGTAAAATTAATTTTTTTTTTTTTTTATCATTGATTTCAAATTTAACACATATATAAAAGTAACCCACTCGACACCTACTGTACAGCAAAGTGATACCCACTTGATGATCTTTTATTATAGACGATTTTTTTATTATATAAAATTTAATTCATTTATAATATACAATTTATAATAAATCACAACAGTATTATTATTTTCATTACCTGATCTATGTAAGACAGACTGTGTAAGTTATAATTCATAAGTCATATTATAGGTACCTACGTATTTTGTAAATTTATATGTTTCTAACATACAATTTTCATGAATTTTTAGTTAATGTACTTCAACACATTTTCAAAAACGATCTCTTTAAAGAACAAACTTATACTTAGTTTTGCATAATAAAGGCTTAACCAAAATATTTATTTTAGGTGAAATGATAAATTTTTTTTTATTTATTCCAAAAAAACAAAATCGATTTCGTCAAAAACCAGTGTTGCGTAAACATTCTTGTTTTTCCCGATAATTTTAAAATCTATTGAAAAATGTCGAAAATGATCTCTCAAAAGTATCAATTAGATTCATTTTCCCACCAAAAAATATACTAATAAAGATTAAAAAAAAAAATAATAAAAAAAACACACATTATTCTATAATCAATACATCCTTCGCTCTGCTCAGAATTCTAAAATTCAGAACTTCTGCATACAATTCGTCTCCGCTCACATGGCCACATCAGATAAAACATATTCCACTATATTAAATTAGACATTGTGTTTAATTATTATTTATTTTTGGCAATAGAAATATAGATTTTTGATAGCTATTAAGAGTTATTACTGTGTATTGTAATTTATTTTAAATAATAATATTACATTTTCTTTTAACTGAACATATAACTACCCTCTCCCCATTTGTATGCGTTTTGATGTAATACAAATTTTTAGTCGGCCAAACGGTATTATAGGTTGTAAGTTGTAACACTATTTTTATGGTCATTTTTTTTTCGTGTTAACACCACTACATAGGGATTACTGTTTTTACAAGGTTTGGCCCTCATGCAGCACTATTTATTGAAGTATAAATAATAAATAACATTCAACAACAATATACACTCAAGTTTATAAGGGAAGTATATAGGACAAACCACACCATACCCGCCCAACCATTTTAAATAGTGGGAGGTATGCCCCTCCTTACCAATCATCACAACAACATATATACATTTGCGCCATTTCAGGATTTTCTTGGGTTGGCCTCTTTGCGAGTCTAGTGGCGTATACATATAACTTTTGTAATGGGGGGACGGAGATAGATCAATTGCAGACAAATTATCATGAAAGAAAAATTTTTAAACCTAGGTGCCTGCACAATGCACATTAAAATAATAAATAGTCCTACGGGGGGGTTCAGACTCCCCACATCAACCCTTGTACATCCATGCGGTCTGTGCAAGTCGGCCCAAGCCCTCTGCTCTAGACTCACCGTTCCAAATACGCATCCTCTTCGCGAGCCGGCTTACGTTGTACTACTGCACTAGTCTAAAAGAAACTGCACACTAAACTGGATTATAGTTTATTAATATTGTAATACTGCACGTCTACACGATTATACCTATAATTATAATACCTACATTGCCTATATTTTATTTTACGAATTTAAAAACCGCGTCGTCCGCCACAAATGATGACTGATGAGTTGGTACTAGCCATTCATTGTGTTGGACGCACTGCACACCATGTTGGTAGACGGCGGGGTGGCGGTGCTTGCGACCCGGGCCGACAGCCTACGACGGCGACGTCGCGAAGGGATTTCTATTCTCTTATTATTATTATTTTTTCTTTTTGTGTTGATTTCTTCACGGGAACGAATCCAATTTCGGCAGCTTGTGAAGTCTGAACGCCGTCGCTATCTTTTCACCTATAGATTTTAATTTTTTCGTTTTTCGCGCCCGTCGCACGAGCAAACACGACGAACCGTGTTCGCCCGCCAGTTGTCAATTCCAAAGTCATTCACACTCGTTCTGTCGATACTTCACAACGCCGCTCTCTAAATAATTATACTCCATATTTTTCACCGATTCTCACATAGACGCATTGTCAGTTGCTCCACGCACGTAAGATACCTCAGTTTGTTGTAATCCGCGTCGTCGTCTTAAAATTTTCTCATTTTTCGATTTGTTTGGCGCACGTTTACTATCGAACGCCGCCGTCGGATCCGTTTAAAAAAAAAAAAAAACCGTAAGTATGTAGTTTTCGTCGTCGTTATTATTATTGTTGTTATTGTTGCATTTTTTGGCATCGTCGTCCGGTGGGCACATGTGCGGACCTTCCGTACCGGATAAGCGGCCGCCGTCCGTTGACGACCGCATGTTTACCGCCGCTTATAGTCCTTATTTGACAACGTTTTTTCAATTTTTCGTTGTTCGATGGCCGCTATCTCCATTTTCCATGCGCCACCCCGCGCTTAAGAACATCTTGAGTTCTCGGAGTCCAAACGGATCCGGTTGGATGTCGTCGCAGCGCGTACACTATCGCTGCCGTTTTCGGCCATTTATCTGTCCTTTTCGATATTGGTCGGGCATGCACAAAATCTGTAATTGCTGTTTTATTCATTATATCTTTGTTCCCTTACCTATTAAAGGTTTGATTTTAAATACATTATTGTAACATTTTATTCTTGGTGTACCTATGTACCTACTTAATTTTCTAAAAATTTACTTTTAAATGTTGATAATCAATTTGAATGATGAACACATTAATGATAGTATAAACATACCATAGTTAAAATGCTGTTAAATGTATTTAATGAAAAATGATAAACCTCAAAATCTAGGTATCTGAATATTTAATCATTTTCATAAATTACATTTTATTAATTACTTAGTATTATTTTATTATAGTTAATATTGTTTGTTTTGGTATTTTATATAAAATACTCATTTTCAATTAGCTTTTAGAAAAGCAAATATAATATAATGGATATTTCAGTGACCACAAACTATTTGTTATACCGTGGCTGTGGCTATCAATAAATATCCATAGATAATACACAAATAATAAATATAGAACTGTATTGTTAATAGTGCATGTTGAAATAATTCTTGAATTTTTTTATTGGGATTAATATAATATTATGTATTTGCAATGGCTTTACAATAAAGAATTTTACTAGCCAAATAATTCTTGGAGTACAAATTTTAAATCAAGTTTATTATTAAATTGTTAAAATCTCTGTTACAATTTATTAATTTCTTTCACTTATATTTATGTACCTATATAACTACCAAAGACAATATCTTTATTTTTGATAATACAAGTTTACAAAGCAGTATAAAAACTATAACATAATGAGTATCTTTTTTACTTATGATCCTGGGTTTTTTTTTTAATGTCTTGTTCCTTTACGATTTTAAAAGTGATTAAAAGGTTGTCAATACAATACTTGTTTTCTCTCTTACCCATGCGCTACATAACTTATATGCATTTAGCAGAACTAACCCTGTGTTGTTAGTTTTAATATTAAATACCTATACTAAAAAATAGTATAAATGTAAAAACATAGATAATATTTTTAACTTAAGGTTTGATAATAGCCAATAAGTTAAATTATCTCTTAATACTAAAGCACATGATTGGTTCTTATGAATGTCAATTTGGCATTTGTTATTTTGCATATTGTTCAAAGAATAAGTAAATAGGGTGTTGATATCTTAAGTTAATTATGATATAAGGCTAGATTAAAAATATTTACTGCCATAAAAACATACTTATTATAGATAAATTACATTTTATGCATTTATTTGTATACGTTTTTACTCAGTACACAGAGAATAGGTGTGACTTCTTAGTGCATATGACTGTGTTAAAAAATTTTAATGGTTGTATCTTTTAGCAGGTTATGTTTTAGTGAAATAAAACTAGTTTTGGTTTCTACACACATTTATTCACTATGTCACAGTTTAACTTATTTCATTCACCACTCACATTAAGAATCAAAAATGTTAAAACAGTAGTTATAAATACTGCAATTATTTGCAGTTAATTATTATATTTTAACATGCCACGTCCTATAAATGAGTTCAAACTTACTTGTTTACTTACTTTACTTGTTTTATTAAAAACAAAAAAATAGAACATTAATCACTAATCTTCATCGTATTTAAAAACTACTTTTTTTAAATTAAAATAAAGCTTTGAATTTAAAATTTAAAACTCACCTAATGTGAAGGATAAACCTGATGTTCTTTAATGAGTTTCTTATTATGAAGGCTCATGACTTGTAACATTTGCATATTTTTATTGAGTGGTCTTAGAGATAGGTATAGTACCTATGTGAGGTATACATTTTTTTTCGAGAAACCACAAAACTATGTATGAAAGTTTTTGTTGCATATTTTTGCATATTTTGAAGTTTAAGTGTTATTTTGCTTTTTTTTTTGTGTATTTAGTGCCATTTCGATACCTATAGCATTCAAAACATACTTAATAACAAGTATAATTTATACAATCTACAATATCTTCATATACGTAAATCGTATCAATTCAAAAAAAAACTAAGTATCTATTAGTTTGTGCCTTGTCCACTTATTAAATTGTAATCGTTTGATTTTTGTTGTTTTACAAGTTTTACTTATTTTTTACATTATTACGTATTATTGCGCATTCACAAACAAAATGTATGTCGTTCGTTTCAACTCAGTAATCTGCATTTTACTTTTGTAGTTTCTAGGTATTCCAATATAATCTAGATAGTAATAATATAAATAGATAATTTTATTTTGAAAACAGATTATTACTCAATAACAATATTTTTTCTTAATAAAATAATAAATAATAATTCAATTTTTAAAAATTTTTTTTTGCACTATATATATTTTTTAGTGCATATTAAGCGCTTATATGAATGTTTTTAAGAGCATATTATAGCACTTATATCAAACTTTTTTTTAACTACAAATTAAAAACCCTACTTATTATCATTATTTACTTAAAAACAGCTATAAGTCAATAACGGATTTGCCTTTAGTTAGCACTAAATCCACCTTCAAACAAATAAAATTAAGGAAATGCTATCAGAAATTGTTAAACAATCGTTTAAATCGACCATAATCCAAAATACAGTTGTTTGATTTGCGTTTGTGGTCAGTTCTATTCTGATTTGTTCGCCAAAAGAATGTGGTTGTGCACAAACCAAAACTTAATACAAGCCCAAATCCTTATTCTACATCTCCAGTTGTATACGCAAAGTAAACATATTCTCTCATGGAATGGAGTATACATATTATATTAGTTTAAAAATGCTGTAGGTAATTTAAATCCTCAAGAATCACTATAATTCAAATACTAAGTATCATATTTATTAATTGTGTTACTGTACAACTTATGTAATTGTAAATTATATTCAATTACCTACAACTAATGTGCTTTAGTAGGGCCACCAAGGCTATAAACAGTGATGATGTTTACTTAAATAATGATGAAAAACTTTATGATAAATGATAATTATAGTATTGTTAATTGGTGATTATAAAAAAAGAATGGAAAATTTTATCCGATTTCAGAAAGAAGATTCTTTTTTTTATTATCCATTCTTTTAAAATATTGTTAGCTTAAATTAACTTTCAAAACTAAAACCTTAATAAGATTTAAAACTAAAAGTAATAAATACAATTTATATTTTCAATGCCTAATGTACTATTTATAGCTTTTTTTTATTTGTAATAATATAAAGTTGTATTAGAGCAACTAACAGACAATCATATTTTTAGCTTATGAATAGGTGTTATTCGTTTATTTTGTTATTTTTATTTAAAGTGCTACATAAATTGTATTTTATACTATAGGTACCTAACTATTGAGATTATCAATTAATTTTTATAGTCTGAATTTAATATCATCACTGTTACAAAATTACTCATAGAAATTATAAATATTGAATATCTTATGCTCTTGTAGGTACACTACAAAATATTAAAATATTAATTTTATTTATTTATTTAAAAATTTATAGATCTAAATATATGTATTACATTTAGAATGTATGCAAAATAATATTTATATTTTGGTAATTGTCTGTTATAAGCTCTAAAAAATATTCATCATCTAGAACAAGAAGTTATTTCATTTGTCTGTTTTTTCTATTACACTCTGAATATTTATAAACTAGGTACCCCAAACATAATCATTTCCAATATGGATAACAAAACTCGTTTGACATTTCTAATAATAAATTGTATACCTAAGTAATACACTTTATTTAATAGTATTAAATATAATGCATGTGGTGTGGGGATCAGTCAAATAGCAAAATATGAGACGTAATATAGTTTGTTTATAATGTGTAAACTGTACAAAGTATATAAACAAAAAGAAAATAATAACTGGGGTATAGTTTTCTCATTCATCAATCTCAAATAAAAAAAATTACTTAAATGTCTAATTTAGAGTGGTTTAATTGACTACGAGTTGTTTGTATTACATTTTTTAATGTTTTTTTTTTTTTTTATATTTAGGTTTCTTGGTCAAGTTTTGATGCTCAACTACCTTTGAGTACCAAAATATCAATTGATAAAAATGGTTGCCGACAGTTGCCCAAACCCACAGAGTGTGGGACGTGAATTTGTTCGCCAGTATTATACTATGCTGAATCAATCGCCTCATTACATGCATAGGTAATTATTAAAAAATATATCTTATTAATATTAAGTAGGTGTAGATATATGATTATTTTATAACAATACTTAATTATGTACACTTTATCATACAATTTATTATTATAGTTTTGTTATTTTATTATGAAAAAACACATAAACTAAAAATAAGCAGATGCATTTGAAGTCCTTGAACATGTTTACCTATTAGAAATTTCAAATTCTTTATAGGTACTTCACATATTTTTTTGAAATTATTTTCATAGGATTTAATTTTTATACTTATAATATATTGTTTTTTGTGATTTGGTTCTATACTTTTTGTCACTTTTCCTTAATATGCATGAGGTATTCAATAATTTCTTTAGCTTTGTTCATCTCTTCATAATTCCCTTTCAACTTTTAATTCTTATTATTTAATATATAGAATCATTTTATATTTTTCTGTATAAAATAATAAGATAATGTATTTTTTGTTTAGATTCTACAGTAGCGATTCATATTTTGTTCATGGAGGTTTGGAACCATATAGCAGGGACATGACTCCCAGTATTGGCCAAAAAGAAATTCATAAACGTGTACAAGAATTGAATTTTCGCGACTGTCATGCTAAGATCTTACAGGTTGATTCACAGAACACTCTTGGAAATGGTGTGGTAGTCCATGTCACTGGTGAATTATCAAACTGTGGGCAACCAATGCGTCGTTTTGCACAAACGTTTGTATTGGCAGCTCAATCCCCTAAGAAGTATTATGTTCATAATGACATTTTTCGTTATCAGGTATTTAATTATACAACTGAGTAATAAATATTGTCTTACTTAATAAAATAATATGATATGTTCTAGGATGTGATGTTGAATGAAGATGATGTGAATGATGAAGCAGATTCTGGACAATCGGATGGTGAAGAAAATGGTGAAGTTGAGCAATCCCCTGTTACTCAACAACCTCAACATCAAGTAAATTATTATAATACTACAGCAACTCAAGGACAGACTTTAAATGGGGTTGCTTTGAATGTGATACCCACTTCGGTACCAGTACAGCAGTTGCTGCCTGAGCAAATTTCCGTTCAAGTTCAACAACATATTGTAAGTATTAAAGTGCATTGATAATATTACAATTATGTGTTAAAAACAAGTTAGAAACGCCCACTTTACGAGCTTGTTTAAATTCTCAGTTTCTAAACATATTTATTAGATATTTAATAAACTATAATACCATCATGTACAATTTATAAATAATTTGGTGATTTGTATAATATGCTCATGTATAAAAACTTTAATAAATTTAATATCTTAATATTGGCTAGTAAGAATCCATATTAAAAACTTGTATTTTGATACCTATTTTTCAATGCTGTTTTGTATATATTTACTTTTAATAGAATCATTGATAATTTTACTTATGACATATTTATTTAATTTTTTAACAGTATTAGGTATAAATCAAAGTTATAACTTTTTTTAATAATAAATAACAATCCAATTAATTTGTTACTTTTGTAATCTATCTTAATATCAACAATTGTAACTATGCACTGATAATTAGATGGAGAGTTGAACAAAACAGTGATATAAGGTGTTCTAAATATATGTTTAGAAATCTAAAACTAGGAGTACCTATTACTTTTTAAATATTTATAAGCTTATAAAATTACATTTTGGCAAAAAAAAAAATAGGGAATTGAGGAAATAATTCATACATTTAAATTTAAATTATTTGTTTAAAAGACATTTAATAATATTAAAATTATTTATATATATAATATTTTCTAGCCAACTGTTACTGCTCCGGTACAAAATTCGGCTCCTACTGTACTACCTCCCAATAACAATATATCTAGAACTCAACCTACATACAACCAAAATCAAATATTGACAGAACAACCTAAAATTCAACATCAAGAAGAGCCTACTAATCATAATGTGGATATAAAAGAAAATCAAGAACCTATTAAGAAAGATATACCGATTACTGAAGGTAATATTTTATTCTAAACCTAAGTACACATTAAGTTTATAAAGTGTGAATTCTTAAAATTGTGTTTAAAATGTATAAAAGAAATAATAAATTCTAATTACTATAATTAATATTATTTATATGAATAATAATATTCTGATACCATATTAAGATGTTAATTTCATATGACAAAAATTAAATATTTATTCAATTTAATATTTATATTTTATTGGTCATAATTTTTTATTATTATTATTATTTATTCATTATAATTAGATTTTGCAAGAATAAAAGGATTATAATTGTTATAAAAAATTGAAAGAAATTATCTATGGGTATAAAATAGTAAGATATTGTTTAAATTCACTAAATTGAGATTTTATTGCTCAATTCAAGAGTTTAAATTGATAATATATCAAACAAATAACCAATAATTGAAAGTTATGAATCATGAATGTATGTAATGATTAAAAAAATACATCTTTTATTGATAAATCATAATTTACAGTTTCCTGTATTATGACTTATAAAATTAAAAAGAAATAAAATATGCTGTTCATAAGTGATTTATTTGATTTATTGCTTGATGATAACTGATAAACCTTTAACCTTTTGATAATTTTAATTCCAAAATAAAAAATATGCACTGACTAGTGACTAATATATTAAATAATTGTATGGGAATATAAATTTTCTTATTAATTTTTAGCTGTTTCACCCGGAGATCAACCAAAACCATTATATGCGCAACTTTTCAAATCAGGTGGACGATCAACAGAGACTCATACTGAAGTCCCTTCATCAGTTCCTGTTCAAACACAAAATTACTCATCACCTTTACCTAAGGCAACTTCACCGGTATGTTTTTATTTTGATTTTGATTTTGCATTTATATTTAATCCTCCACAACTAAATACATTATCTTTATAATTAGGTTCGAAATAATGATTATTCAAGTAATGCTTTTCCTAATAATCAGTATGAGCAGAGAGGCAATGTTAATAGAAATGTGAGAAACAACTATAATGGTAGAGGTGGTGGAGTTGGTGGAAGAAATTTGAATGACAGACCCAGCAGAAATTCTTTTAACAATCGCGAAAATGGTTTGTATTTAAATGTTTTGTTTTTTTATCTTGAATGTCTACTACCCTCAATTATTATTTGTGTCCTACAAAGTTACAACATAACAAATCTGTGTTCAGCCAATCCAATTATTGTTAGCTTTAAATTTTAATATTAGATAAGTTGATTTATTTCCAAATTTAAAGGTGAGAATAATTATCCTGGGCATTTTATATGCTTCTATTGATATTCAAATTTTAAAATGTATTCAGAGCAATTAAAAATTGAAATATTTAATGTAGTTATAACTCACTTAAAAATTAAAATATCAATCAAAGCCTAATATTATATTCTTACCTTTAAGTTTGATAATGGAATTCACTTTAATGTAAAAACTAACAATATAGAATTGATTCTTCTAAATCCAAATTTGCTATGTTATGGACAACATGCCATGCTGATATGATGTTCTCTTAACATTTATATTGTGATTGTTAACTTTACATAGGATACAACAGTAGTCCTGGTAACGACCCGAGGATTAACAGAGGTAACCAATCTGGATCTTACAATGGTATGTTCCAGTCTGATGAACAACAATTGTTTATTGGAAAAATCCCTCCAGAGGTTCAAGAAAGTGACTTGCGTGTATGTACATCTACTTTATTATAATTAATTAATATCATGTTTTAATAATAATAATAATAATTTTAGAACTTATTTGAAAAATTTGGTAATTTATTGGATGTGCGGATAATGAAGGGAGGCAGCAAAACTGGTGATCCATCAATGAATGGCAATTTTGGTTTTGTCATTTTTGAAAGTATAGATACAGCACATAAAGTACTAAAGAGTCGAGTGAGTTTAAATTTTATTAAATATAAAAATTAATAGAATTACCTTGAGGTATAGAAAAATAGTAGAATCTTACTATGGCCATATAATTCAAAGCACTTTAATGAAAAAAATAATAAGAAGTTTCACAGATCACATAAATATTTACACTTGGGCATTTTTGATAATCCTATTATTACATAATTTTATTATACTGATAGTATTCTCTAAACAGTAAACATTTCATATTTTAAAGCAAAATACTTTTTTTCTGAGTATTTTTATACATTGGAATACAAAAAATATTCTGCTTGAAAATACAAAAATAAAAATAAAAATTTAAATAATGAGAATTTTTAAATAAAAGAATCACTCTATATATACAAACAAACAAATTAAATTGTTGATTCACTTTTAGACAAAAGTAACATATCATTCAAACCTAATATCTAATAACTAGGGCTAGAATTTATATGCATTGGCATATTTTTTTTTTTTTGCAACTTTTGATTACTGATTTTGTTTGAAATGTCTACAAGTTATGTCATGATGAAGGAAATGGTGGTTATTTTTTTTTTTTGCATAAATTGAATATTTTGAATAAAATGCATATTTTATGGTATATTTGAACCGCGGTGGTTGGTAAAAGAAGAAAATAGAATATTAAAAATATGAAAAAAAAATACCCAAATATTTATACAGCCATTTAGGTATTGTAGGTATATAAAATTTAAAAATGGAAGTAATCTGGATGAAGATTTTCATTACAATCTAACTCCTGGGAAAATCAAAAAATTAAAAAACATTAAAATGACGTCATGTGATGTTAAACATAATTTTAGTAATTATAAAACCATACTAAAATCTGAATAGTCTTTTATTTTTGAAAATTTTAAACACCACATCATAGTTTCATATAATACTTTTAAAAAACATTAATAATTAATAGTAATATTTTTAATATTTTAGAATTTAAAAATTTAGTTTTCGTATTTTTCACATTTTTTTGTTGCATGTTTTTGTGTATTTTACCATTTTTTATTGCATATAAATCCTAGCCCTAATAATAACGATATGAAATAAAAGATAAAAATATATATGTTAGCTTTAAAAATGTAAATGCAATCCAAAGTAATTTAATATTTTAATTTTTTATGTGGTATAAGCATTTATTGAGTGCAAGAGTGAAATTTTATCATTTGGTGATATTATGACTCATACATAAATTTGAAATGCAATAAAGTATGACACAGTTTTAGAAATTTTTGAATACTTAACTATTTAATTACTTTATTAGAACTTATAAGACAAACTTTTTTTCTGAAGTCAATATGA
This sequence comes from Pentalonia nigronervosa, assembly GCA_014851325.1. Classification (NCBI taxonomy): domain Eukaryota; kingdom Metazoa; phylum Arthropoda; class Insecta; order Hemiptera; family Aphididae; genus Pentalonia; species Pentalonia nigronervosa. Next base: position 136,972 of record JACXSJ010000831.1, on the reverse strand, counting down.
ATTAAAATTAATTTTGAAAAAAAAGATGATAAAAGAATAATGAATGTGTTTGTTTAGCCTATTATGCTTCCTGGTGAAAATGGCATCAAGTTGAATGTTGAAGAAAAGAAAAATAAGTCCAGAAATTCAATGGTGAATTCTGATGGTGGCGGTGGTGGTGGTGGTTTAGGTCGTGGTGGTATGCGTACAGGCAACAATCGTGGAGGTTTCAATAGGAACCAGAATGATGGACCTAGAAACAACTTTAGGCGTCAAAATTAATAATAATAATAAAAATTAAGTATAATTTAAAAAAAAATTAAACTCAAGATGACCAGAAAAATCCTTAATAAAGATGCTGTTCAGAATTTAAGAAAGACTACAATTTTATACTGTTTTTTTTCTAGATAGCTTCAAATTTTATTTCCTCTGCATTTATAAATCTACTTCCTATTACGTATGTATCCATTTTTATAGTGTTCTACCTCAAAGTATTCACTTTGTCCATAAAATATAAATCATATGTCTCAATTAAATCGCAAACCTAGTCAAGCAAACTTTTTCAACATTGTTTTAAATTTTTTTTTTTCAGTTCACAAATACTTATAGTATTGTTTTAATTTAAAATAAGTCATTTATTCTTAACCTAAATTAAAATCATCATTATTTGTTTTGTAAAAATATATATTTTAAAACAGGATGATTAAAAAAAAAATTTTTTTATACAAATTTAAATAACTTTTTTTAATCATTCTGTTTTATAAATTCATAGATTATTAGGTTTTTTATACCTAATTTAAACTATTTTCAACTATCTCTTTAATTTATTATTATTATTATTATTATTATTATTATTATTTTTTTTTTTTAATAATGCTAAACCTTGTAATTTAGTTGTGTATTTATATGATTTGTACATAAGTGCTGAATTCAAGCAACAACGCTTAAGTACAATGCCCATTTATGTAATCTTGATAAGACTTAAATAGGCTATCAGTTTTTTAGTAGGGCTTCCTTGACAATAGGAATTACAATGATGAAGATTTTTTTATGTCAGTATAATATATTATGATTTATATCACCGCAGCCCATTTTTTTAAAAAAAATATTCCTATTCTTTTCTTTTTTTTTTTTGTGAAAAAAATGTTCATTTTAACGTAAAACAAATTTAATAAAAAAACAAGTATTTTTTACTTCTAATTCTTTATTTTTTTTCTTTTTACTGTAAACCAGACATTATTGTAAACTATAGTACAATAATATTTATGATTTATTTTATATCAAATTGTATTTTTGAAAGAAAAACATTATTTTCTATAAGCTATAAAAAAATTTGAACTACATTTGCGATACAATTTTACCATAGATGTTTTAACCTTATTTAAATGATATACTTATTCGTATGTCAACATCACATTTAAAAACCAAGTTGTCATTTGAAATAATTTATTTACAAGTGATGTATAAAATATTAAACATTTATGAAGGTAGTAAAGTTTTTATAAGAAGTTAAGTACACTTTATATTAAAATACATAAGTCAAATGAACACAATTATTCTTCATGGGTTAAAATGCCATATTGTGATAAACATGCAGTCATATCATGGAAGTTATAATTATAAAGGGATACCTATTGTAATTGGTACACTGGGTAATAAGAAAAATGTTTTGTAGAACATTGATCACAGTGTAACTTGCATTTTAGATTCTGAGCAGAGTGAGGAATCTATTGATTTTACAATTTTTTTTTTTTGTGTGTATACATGATAAGTTGTAATAATGCTTCAATTTTCTTCATTAGTATCATTTCTGTTGGGAAAGTTAATCTAGTTAGTTTTTTTGAGAGGTCATTTTTGAAATTCCCAATGATTTTTAAAAGTGTTGGGAAAAACAAAAAAATGAATTTAGATACATGAAATTTTCACCAAATGTTTATATAATCATTTTCAAAATATTTTAACAGCTATTTATAGGTATAATACATTTTTAGATTTTTTTATTGATAAAAATTTTTTTAATTTCTCAAAACACGAAAATTTAACTCAAAATTCTACATAACTTGTAGATGAAAATTAAAAAAAGTTGAGCTTAAGTGTATTATAGTTTGTTATGTCTTAAATTAAAATTTTGATAAAATATGTAAAAATCACGAAAAATTGCTGTTTTTTTTTTTATTAGAAAATTTATAAGAAAAATTTCATTTAAATCCAAGATTTGAAAATTCAATGCAAAATTCTCTATAAGTTTTTCTGCCTATTTTTTATAAGCGTTTGAAATTAGACATTAGATATTTACCAGTTTTATCTGGATACAATTTTCTTATTTGGTTGTAATTCAAAAAAGATTAACTGTAGACATTTAAAATCATATGTTAAGATTGTCATTTTCTATAAACCAACAAATTTTAAAAATTTTTTGAAAATTTAATACAAGATTCCTTATAAATTGTTAAAATAGCATATCTATTATGTAGTTAAAAATATATAAAATGATCAGTTTTTATAAGTAAGGATTGAAAATTTAAAACAAAAGTTTTTTGTAAGTATTTCATAATGTAACCAATCAAAAATATATTCACATGGTTGATTTTTATATACATTTTAAGTTTAAATTTGGACGAAATTAGATATTTAAATGAAGATAACGATGTTAGTTATTACGTTGCAATTTAAAAATATTTTTGTAGATGCTTAAAACTTTTAAAGCATATTATTATATTTTATACACTCAATTAAATTTTTAAATGTAATGTTTTTTGCAAATTCAACCTACTGTATTATTAATAGTAAAATTAATTATTTTAATAGCAATAATATCTTAAAATACACTTAATTATGTAGGTTGACAAATCGTCATGCTCAGTATTGTTTTTCATGTATAATGATTTTATATAGATCATGTGAACCCACTGTACATCAGAAAAATCATTAAAAAATGATATCCTTTTTAATTCTTTATTTAACTATGCCGGAGTATGCTTTTTAAATAATCATAACTTAGTTAAAACACATATTAAGTAATTTTTTAGGCTTAAGAATCTGGAGATTAGATTGCAGTCTCAATCATTCTTCTACCTATATAAAATTTTATTTGAATTTTGCTTCCTAAAATTAATATGCCTGCAATCGCTCATGTTCGCATCTTATATTTTTCTTTATTTAACTTAATTCTTTAAATGCTCATTTACTATCACTGGGAGCTCTCACTATGTTTAGTTCTCTAGATGATTAATAATTTCAAAATAATCTTATCATTGTCAATTTTTTTTTTTTTTTTTTTGAGGGGGTAAGATTCAGATAACAATGCATTCTACCATAAATACTGCCATAAAATTTTATTTGAATTTTTTTCTTCTTAATACGTATTTGCCTGCTGGTGTCTGTGTTTCCCTCTCAATTTGTTTTTCATTTATTAAACTAAAGATATTTTTTTTTATACTTTATCAATTCTTTAGCCAGCTATTTTTTTTTTTTTTTTAATTTCTTATAGCAACTTTATTTAAACAACCAATGGTTTTTATAAATGCATTACATTGTGGGCGAGTACAATATGTACTCATGTGTATGGTATAAGTAATATATATATATATATATATATATATAATTACTTAAATATATATATTATACACGAACGTGTTTGGAGCTGTACCTCTACTGAGATATCCCCTTTCCTTAGCCTAAGTCATTTAAACTAAGTCGTATGGCTTCAGGCGTCTGAAGCGCTTAATGTCTTGCGAATTATCAAGGAGTTGTTTAGCAGTTGCATTGGAATGCAGCTCAAATTTTTCACATGTTTGTTGGCAAACTTTTTAATTTCGTCCTAGATGGATGATATATTCAAATCTCGATCTCGCTATATTCATGGGTGATCTTTAAATAATCATTCGTTAAAAACTAATTACATTTGGATATATTTTGGGTTGAAGAATATTTCATCAAAAAATGAAATTGCAGTCTCTTATATTTATATTTCTTCAAAATATATTAAATATTTATTTAGTATATTATTTATATATTTTTTAAAAATGCACCTGCCTGCTGGCGACCGCGGTGTTCTCCTTATTTTTTTTCATTTATTAAACTTGAGTTTAATTATTTAAATTTTGACAACCATTTCCGGGAGAGCCCTTTGGTATCTATTATCTATAATAATTAACCTTGAATAATCGTTCTTTAAAATAAATTAACTATTTTATATAATATTGTTTAGTTAATGGAATCTTATTAGACAACAGTTTGCAACTTATATACAAGATAATTTATTCAACGTAAAACACTTATTGTATTGAAAAGATCGACATTTTTCAAAATTTTATTTCTACATAGTTTCAAGTTGTTAAAAAACAACATTTTTTAAAGAAATTATTTTTTCTATATTTTTTACTTCACAATTTTTAGATTTTTTTTTAAATAATAACATAAAATTTTAATTTGAAATTTAAAAGCAGAATACATTTCTAAGGCTGGTGTCACACTTGCGGATATTCGCGGAGGAATTTCCGCAATATCGAAACATTCTGCGAAATTGTTTTTTCCATGCCGAATTTCCGTCTTAGGTATATTATGCACATAAGTATTTAACTAGAAGTCTAGAAATTTGTGTTATAATACATTGATGTCAGTTTGACAACAAACATTTAAGTAATGTAATGTTTAATTAGGTAATTAATTCCATATTTGTATTCAATTTTATGGTGTTTTATACGGTTATACATGCATATATTTTTACACATGCAAATAATGAAGAACTTAATGTAAATATATTTAATTCAACAATATACTGATGTTATTTTAACTATAAACTAGTGGATAATGTAATATTCAACTGTTCAGCGTCGACTTATGTTAATAAATTGTATCGAATGTTTTTAGCTAATTTCGGTGACAATTTATAAATTTTATTCTATATTATTTCGTATGCAAATGTAATAAGTTTACATTCATTTGGGACTTACCTGCAGGACGTTCTGTCCACAGAATATTCCATATCCGGGAAACTATAATGTTGGAATCCTGTCCAGTTTTGGTAATAATGAATATCTTTCACTAACTTTGGTGTCAATCGATAGATAATATTCTATATTTATTTATTACACAGTTTTTAATAATTTTATATCATTATTGGAACTTAGCCGTAGAACGTCCCAAAGAATGTAGCATATCCGGGAAACTTAACGTTGGATTCTTATTCTGTTTTGGCAATAATACATATTTTTCGATAATTTTTGTATACTTTATTAGGAATTTATCCATTCAAATGTGTAAAATTTATGTTAAAATAATATATTATACATTATATTATGGGTACCTCATGGAAAATATTATTTTCGCAGGGCATGTTCGGGCAATACTGTTTTTCTTTTCACAGTTGGGATGCAATTTGTGTCGTCCCGTCCCGGGTTTTAATATTCCTCCAGTTTTGGCGATAACGGATTTGAGTTATGCATTCGAAATTTGTGATCACGAATTTGTTGCTAAAGCAAAGCATGGAATCAATTGGGAAGAAAAAAATTTGAGGTTGTGGTGCCAGGGTAACGTATCTGTTTTGAACATCATCACGAGTTCGTAAATGATGGCATTACAGTGTTACACTGAGTTTTAAACGACGGATTGAACAAAGGTTTGCACTTTGAATCATGTGTGTATACGAGGAGCCATTTTTTACATCGCGGTGCAGCAGCTACTGATTGCTGTGGTTATCTATATTCATAGTACCACGATTAAAGATAATATTATTTACCTATAGACCTTGGTGCGGTACTGGCGTTTTTATCACTTATCTCGCGTGCTGTTATCACTTATCGTCATAAACCCGTTATTACTGGACATCGCGAACAACTGACACTACAGGATAATAATAATAATAATATAATATTGGAATGGACACCGTAGAACGTCGCCGCGTGTTTTTTAAACGCGTTTCACCGTTTCGTCCCTTATCTTACGACCGGTCGTCACCCGTACAACTGTTCGCGCGCCAAAGTCTTGCGGTCGGCGTTCGGGCGTTTCCGTGGCCGCCATGAGTGTCTGTAAAAACGCGGCCGTCTGCAAGCGGTGGTTCGTCAACAGAACGACACCCCGGTGGCCGTCGAGATCCCTGTGGACAAAATTCCAGACGGATTTCGGCGTCTACGACGTGGTGGACTTGGGAACCGTCAGCGATCCCAGGGCGGTGCCCGAGTACGTGACGTTGCCTTCGTACGCGAAGACCGGCGTGGTCGTGGACGAGCCCGACCAAGACTGTCCGCCGGAAATTCAAAACAAGGGCCAGATCGAGATGCTCCGGCAGAGCTGCAAGTTGGCCAGGTTCGTGCTGAACAGCGTCAAGGGCCAGTTGAAAGTCGGCGCCACCACCGACGACGTCGACAGTTTCGTGCACGATCTGGTCATCGGCAACAACGCGTATCCGTCGCCGTTGAACTACAACGGGTTCAAGAAGTCCGTCTGTACGTCGATAAACAACGTCGTGTGCCACGGTGTGCCCGACGACCGACCGCTGCTCAACGGCGACCTCATATCCGTCGACGTGTCCGTCTATCTGAACGGTTTTCACGGCGACTGCGCCGCGACCTATTGTGTGGGCGAAGTGGACGACTACGGTAAAAAACTCATGAGCGTGGCCGAACAATGCATGTACAAAGGCATCGAGGCCTGTGGCCCGGGCAGGGGCTTTGCAGACATTGGCAAAGCCATAGAATTATTCGTTCGTCAACGAGGTCACAGTGTCGTGCCGAGCATTACTGGACACGGCATCGGTACGTATTTCCACGGACCTCCCATGATTTTCCATTCTACTTTACACAGTTATCCCGGAATAATGAAACCGGGCATGGTGTTTACTGTTGAGCCAGTTGTTTGCCAAGGCAGTAGCGACGTAGAGATCCTAGAAGATGGATGGACCATAGTGACGACTGACAATTCTAGAGGAGCTCAATTTGAACATACAATACTGATCACCGATCACGGTTATGACATTTTAACAATTTAATCCGTTTTTTTTTTTATTTAAAGTTGATTGTTTTCAATCAAAAACTTATAATTGTTATTAATTTCAAAATTGCATTATTGTTGGCCGTTTTATCTATTTAGGAATTGTGTATAAAATTATTTTTATATGTAGTATATTCTAAGTATATAGTAATTTAATTTTAAAGTTTAACATTATAACCCAATTAATTAAACTGCCAGTTTTATTGAAATGTAAGCAGTGCCTAACCTCTGAATTTTATAACCAAACCAATGCAAGTGTGCAACCACAGTTGCAATGATTATTGATTACGTTCATATTCTTACCACAGACTTTTTTATGAAATTTTGTCAAGACGTCATACTGATGTAATTGTTGCTATTATTTATTCTAAAAAAGATAAATGCATTATTAGATTAAGTAATAAATGAACAATTCTAAGCTTGTCGTTATTTTATTTTTAACAAACGCATCAAAAAATATTTATTATTAATTGATTACCAGTAACAATAAAACAAATCATATGTTTAAACTTAATTTTTGTTCTTGACTTTATTGAATGTATAAATTGTTTTTTAAATTATAGGTAGATAATAATTATTAGTTTGATTAACATTTCTAAAATTTGTACTAATTCCAAAAAAAAAAAATATATTTAAGAATAAAAATAAAATATACAAACAAACGTGTATAAATAAAAACAAAACATAAACTGTAAAACAATATTGTATTCAATAATTATAACTGTAAAAATTGTTTAGTATTTGTATAAAAATATGAATTAGTCAATATCCAAAACTAGTTAATATATATATTTTTTGTAAATGGTAAAATGTCTGTATAAAATTAAAGTATCACATTAAAATATAACTATGAAATATTCAGTTAATATAAAATACAAATTTGTAAAAACAACGATAATATAGAAAATGTCTGCAAATTTTGTGAATTGAAATAAACAAATTAAATTAAGCGAATACAAAAGTTAAGCAAAGAAAAATATGAGAACAAATTATGGTTTCTCTTTAAGTATAAATTATCGTATAACCAAAATTGTATACATGCTGAAAAATTATAACAAAATAAAATGGTAGGTATAACATGTTATAAAAATATATATAAATGGTTACTGCAAATCATAACATGTAATTCATGACCGCGCGCAATGCAAATAAAAGTTCAGACTGCATTCGTGCTTCCATAATCATTAAGTTTATGTGAATCTGAAACAATTGTAACAAAATATTGGTACAATATACTATAAGTAAAACCTTTTTTTTTATAGATAAAAATGATAGAAGTCTCTTTGCTAAAAAGTAGGTATTGAGTGTCGTGTCATTGGCATTGCAACAGATGTTTAAATTTGAATTCAATAATAAATCATTACATAATAATATGAAAAACAATTCTGAGCAAAGAGTACGATAATGGCTAAAAATTAAAGGGGGAGCATTAAAAAGACAATAGTTACTGTAGTATGCAAGAAAACGAAAATTTATATTGGATAGAAGAATGTTATTAGCATCAGAATGGGGAGAAGAGTATGACTTAAATTTTCAAATTACTACATTAATGATAAATTTGTTTTGGATGCATTCAATTTATAGCTAGTCTTTGGCCAACCAAATAAACTGCATGTAAACGGTTGATAGAATAAAACATTATAGTATTAAGCTTTATAAAACCCAACAGTGATAGCATTAGCAATGATAATAATGTGATTGTCAAACTTTAAGGTAAGCATAGGAATACTTATGCCAACAGGACAAAATTTTTTAAGAACATTGTAAAATGTGTGTGTAATTGTAATTATACAGGCACACAGCTTCACTGAAAAATCTATACGTTTATAATAAGTTGCTTTCAAATAAAAAACCCTGAACTGTTTCATCAATAATCTAATTGGTATGTTAACTGTAGTTGTATTTATATTTAATTGATTTGATTTTAAAGAATTTAAAATTGTATTTTTAACGTCAAAAATATATGTCTACAAATTAGCACATTAATGTGTAAAAAAAATTTAGAGGACTGCCCAAGTTCTAAGGAACTAATTGTTCCAGACTCTACCAAAAATTGAAGTTTGTATACCTATATGAAGATAAGAGTAAGATAAATTCCAAAACTTTCAAAGAGAAGATCAGACTTATAAGTACAATATTATGGAGAATAAAGAAGTGTAATACAAGTGCCACTTTTGTTTATTCTATTAACAAATAACATGAAAAAGAGAAGACTTAAATTACCACCCTATGGTGGTAAGCAAGACATAATTTTTTTTCCATGTAGAATGGCGAGAATAGGTTCATGGTATAAATAGCTTAAAATATTTTGAAAATTCATGTATGTAGGTATAGAAAATAATAATATATGTAATAGCAAAAAGTTTCAAATCATTGCGATCAATATTCATTAAGCTATAGCAATATAACTAAAATTATTATTTATGTTTAAATATTCAACATCATCAAAGCTTTTTTTTTTTTTATTAAAAGAATATATACAATTTGTATTAATTTATACAATAAGTAATATGGTAGTTTGATTAAAAGGGCTGGACGGCTTGATTGAAGGGGGTGTTCAAACAACACTACTTCACAATTCTAAATTTTTATTTGATTATTTTATTATTAATTTTTTTTTTTTTTAAGTTGAGGAGGCCTTTGGCCCAGTTTCACTTAAGACGGCGAAGTAAATTTATGGGAAGTGTGAGAGAGGAGAGGTTGGATATAAGGGGATTGGAATGATTGAATATGTTTTTGTGAAATAATTTTTAGTAGTAGATGGAAAGTGTATGAATGTTTAGGAGGTCTGTGTGAAGAGTGAGATTGCTGACATACCATGGAGCGTTAGTAATGAGACGAAGGCAAATTAATTGGATAGATTGAAATATTTGAATGTTAGATTTTTTAGCCGTTCCCAAAGTTGTATTCTATAGGCCAGTGAAGGGCGTATAATTTGTTTATATAATAGGAGTTTGTATTAAGCGGGAGATTTGATTTGAGATGTCTAATTTTGTGGAGTTTTATATTGAGGAATTTTCTCTTTGTTTTTATATGATTGGCCCAAATGATTTTATGATTAAGATAGACTCCAAAGTAATGAGTGGATTTTGTTGAGGAATATTATTATTAAAAATCATAGAGGGGCAGAGACCTGGACATAGGGAGAATGTAATGTGTGATGATTTGTTCAGATTTATTTTGATTCTCCACAAATTGAACCAGATTTAAAGTTTGTTCAGGTGTAATTGGAGTGCAATAGAGGCTATGGCTAGGTTGAGATTATTCCTTTATTGTTAGCGAAGGTAGCAAGAGTGGTATTTTCAAAATGTGGAATATCAGATGTAAATATATTATAAAGTGTGGGAGCTAGTATACTACCCTGGGGGGCACTTGCTTTTATGTAGTGAATTTGTGATAGTTCATTTTCATAGAGAACTGCAAAGGAACGATTTGATAAAAAAGATTTTATTATCAAATATAAGGGGGACGGTAGAAAATAAATTTTAAAAAAGAGGCCTGCATGTCAGACACAATCGAACGCCTGGGCTACATAAAAAAAAACACCTGTAAAGTAATGTTTACTTTTGAGTGTTTGTGATATAATATCGGTTATTCTGTGGATTTGATGGACTGAAGAGTGTTTATTTTTGAATTCAAATTGAGTGTTGGGAATTTTGTTTTGGCTTGTTAGTATAGAATATATACATGTTAAAATTATTTTTTCTAGAGTTTTTGAGAAAGAAGGTAAAAGACTGATTGGTCGATAAGAAGACGTTAGGTCGAGAGGTTTGTCTCGTTTGGGATTAGAATTATTATAAAGTATTTCCATGAATGGGGGATGTGGGAAAGACAAAGAATAGAGTTGAAGGAGAGAGTTAAGAGTATAATGGCGTTCTTAAGCAAGTGTTTTATTATTTGATTGGTTATTAGGTCATGATCTGGCGATTTTTTTATTGGGTAATTTTTTAATGATTAATTGAATTTTGCTGGGGGAAGTATGTTTTGTCAGAAAGGACTACTCTACTCATCTAAACTTCAAATACTAATAACTCAAAAACAACTCGTCCAAAATTTGATTTTTATGTATCAAAACATTTAGAAAAATATTTTGCTTTGGATTATAAAATTAAAACTGTATGTTGTAATTTAAAAAAAATAAAAAACTTAAAAAATATTTAAAGATATTTTTTTTGAAAAAATGTTGTTTTATAATGATTTGATACCATAAAAATATTATTAAAAACATAAATACTTTTTAAAATATTAAGTGTCTTGTGTTAAATAGATCACACTGTACATTTGTATATATTGTAAATAGATTAGAAGTGTTATGTTAATCTAACTTTACAGCCCTTTAAGAAATGTAAAGGTATTTCACTGATGTATTCTGTTAACATGCTTATAATTTAAATAAGTAAATTTGTTTTTGTTATAATTAAAATACAAACTACTGTAGATTGTTTGCTTAATGTTACCTTTTCGCTTAAGTCAAAATGTTTTAGTGTATTTTCAGAGGTTGTTTTGTTCAAACGTTCCGGGTAACAAGTAGCAGTCTTGACAAATACTCTCAATTGGCATCGAAGCAACTGTGTAACGTCTTCATAATCATAATCATCATTTCTCATTCCGTAAATACAATAAATATAATTCCAAATTGCTCTTCGGAACCTTGAAGTATCAATATGAGGGCGACCACCCATTGTATAATATGTCATGTTATAAGCAGTCTTGAACTTTTTATCCAATAATAATCCGATGTCATTAAATAAACGGTTAATTAACGAATAACCATGATGATCCCAAGAAAATTCCTAAAAATCAGAATAATACTAAGGATTATTATCATTAAATGATATTTATTACTATTTAGGTATCTCATTTGTATAGTGTTAAATTCTATACACATATAATACAGATTTTGGAAATTAATTTAAAGGGTCAGTGTTACCTAACTGAAGATTGTTAAATGAATAATAAACATTCTCAATTTTCTTTTATTTACAAATAAACTATATAACTAGAGTATAGTTAATAAGGCATCAACCTAAATTGTACATTTTTAAATATATTATAAATTGAATAGGAAAATATTTGTTAAATATTTGGTAATAAATAATTTGCAAACTTGTTTGAAAAACTACTTTAAATCGAAAATTTAAATCGTGATGAGTTTATCAGTTAAAAAAAAAAAATAGTGATAAGTTTTCAAACTTATTAAACTTTGAAACTTGTCAAACATCCCAAACATTATTGGAAATTAATACTCAAATACATCAAACTCAACCATTTCTAGAAAAACCAAATAAAATACCTACCAATGTGCCAAAATTTAATTTGTATTAAATTATAAAATATAAATAGCTAGAATACTATGTGTATTTTCTATATGGTTATATAAGTTAAAACAGGGTATACTTTTGCTTAAACAGTTTAACAGTTCAAAAAAAAAATAAAGATCGAATTTGAGTTCATTTAAATTGAAGTTCATCCATCCCTAGAAAAAAAAAACTAGGCATTAATATTAAGAATTTTGACTTCTTCCGATGGCACTGTAATTTATATGCTAATAATATACCAAAATAATGAATATTTAAAAATGTACCCTGATATACAATAATTTACATTGCTTGTTTATATACATCGAGCATTTATAGTTAAAGGTAGTATATTTACTAGAGATGTGTTTAATATTTAATACAATCAGGTAGTGTCTATGCATGTAGTTAAATATTTTAAAAATCATACGATTTACAAGAAAATAATAAAATAAATATTTTGGTACTTAAAATTTCCAAGTTAACATATTTTAGTAACGCATCAAATATATTTTATTCATTAAGTAAATACCTGGAATGTTCAAATACTGCAATATTAAATGTTAGCAATAAAATATAAAATAAAAATGTCACACAATATTAAATGACATAGTGAATAACAATTAACATTGATAATATTATAATATTATACAATTTACATTGATTATAAAACAATGTGTTGTTAATCCTGTTAGCTTTACAGAGTATATATTTAAGTAATTTAAGTACTTTAGTTACATTTGCCATCATAATATATTACTTTTAATTGTAAATTATTATAAATACTTGTAAAATAAATGAAGATTGTTGAGCAAATTGTCGACGTGAGCAATCTAAGTAAGAATATCCAGAATCTTCAACAAATGGTTTTACATCTGGATCTAAACCATTATCGGCAGAAGTATCACTGTCACACAATTGACTCTGAACAAGTTCATATCGTTGTATACGTTCTTGTTCTGTGGCTGGCTCGCTTAGTTTTTTCATTCGTTCCACTATTGGTTCAAGACCTTCATCATCACATATTACACTTTCATCAGCATAGCCTTGAAAATATTAATTATTTTTATAAAATTGGCTTTTCAGTAAAAATAATATTGCAACTTATTTTGATTCATAGAAGGTGTAACTTAATAATTTTAGTTCATATGATTTATAATGAACACAAACATTGAAAACATTGTATGTACTAAAATTACCTTTTTTTTAAATCTAAGTTTTGATACATTAACATACCTCTTAAGCACGGTTTGCTCCTACGTCTAAAGTAAACACCAGTCACTTTTACAGCTCGTGGGATTTCATCATTTAAGTTGCAAGCAAACACAAAGCTACACAAACTATGAAAATGAACAAGTAGTATAATAGCATGTCCTAAATCTGACATTGACCACGAGTTTGGACCTTTGACAATTTTCTATTTAGAAAAAAAAATGAGTGTTAGTTTTCTTGCATGTTAAAATAAGCATTACTTTACAGTTAATTATTATAAATATAAAACTAATAATTTAAAGATAGTTAAGTAATTATTTGTTATTGAATTGGCATAACATGAATATAATAATATAATAATATAATAATAAAATAATATATTTATCTATGCATGTAACAAACAAAATGAGATTTAAATTATTTCATCCATATTAAAATGTATACATAATAAGTATCACATAGTAAAAGTTGAATTAGCACAAAACTTAAATATTTAATATGGTATTAATAATAGTTTATATAAATTAAAAATACCTACTTTAACTACATATTATATTCTTTATTTATATTAATAAGTAATAAATTTTATCAAAATATTAGATTAAACTACATAATAAATAAAATAATTATGTTATTGACCTAAGAGACAGATTAAAATATCATGAATACACTTTGTATAAATGTTATTCATAACATAAACATTAACTCCCCAGTTCATTACTGTACAAAATAATGTAATTATAATAATTTTAAATTAAAATTATAAAGGTATAAATATTAATAAACACTGTATTTTTTTGATACAAAATGTTATAAAATTGAGATGTGTAAACATGAATAAAAACTTATCTATAATTTAATTTATTATCAGTATATATATATATTTTTTTTTTGCATGAAAAAAGATACCAACATACATTTTAAGACATAAGAATAATCATTACAAAACATCAATAAATCAAAAAATATTAATAACTTTTAAATTATTATCATTTAAGAATTTTCTTAAATAATATAATCAATGCCATTAACTAATAATTATTGTATAGATACAATCTACACGATAATGGTTATTTGTTCAAACATTCCTCTAATTTTGATATTAACTAATACCTATGAGACATCTAACATATCTATGAGACATCAAATAAGATTTGGGCGTCAAAAACAGTTTACTTAAAATCTTAGGAATTCATATTTCTATAGTTATAAGTTGACACCATTGTCATCAAACTGATATAAACACATGTGTACAAAGTACAAACTAATTTTAGAAAAATTAATTATTTCATAATACAATATTTCCTAATTGATTATACTTGTTGGTAAGTACAATAAATCGATTTTAACAACAAAAAAAGAATTATCATTATGTATATAATGAATACATTGCATAATGTGGTCAGTACTAAAGCCATTATTGAAATATAACTAAAACAAAAATGAAAATAGTTAAATATTTTAAATTAAATTTTGATAACTAAAAAATGTATTTATGTATGTTAACCCATTGCTAATCACACACACAAAGGTACCCTTCATCCACTTCAACACATCACAATGTATTTAACAGATTATAATTATTAGTGTACACACTTGATATAGATATTAAACACATATTGATATTTGTTTTTCATGTTAAAAATATGCTGATACATTTTAAAATGTATGTTTAGAACAAACTAAAGATAAGTCATACTACTGCAGATAAGTTATGTGTAATAGTATCATACATTCGATTGTTGTTGATTATGTTTACTTTACATAGTATAAAATAAAAAAACAAATCATACATTTCATTGCATCAACATATTTGTCTCAATCGCTAGGAATACAAATTAAGAATATTACATAGGTAATTTAAAGTAAAATTATTTTACCATTGAAGCAATAAAAACAAATACTAATTTATTCCTATAAAGAATAATACATTACATTTATTCGTATATTTTAACTTGAATACATACTTTAATATCTTCTTTTGTTACTAGCCAAGGTCGATGTGCTAAAATCTTGTTGATTTCATATAAATTACGAAGTTTACGAGGCACATGTGTGAGACCAATCAACCAATTAGGGTCACCATTATGTTCCAAAAATTGTTTTTTATGAAAATTGATTAGATAAGTGCACTTGTGCCGACCAGCTGCCTATAAAAAAAATTTTTAGGTACAATGAACATAAAAAAATATAAATTTCACAATGAATAAATGGTAATTATTATATATGAATGCAAACAATTGCAAAATTATTTTTTTAAATTTATATTATTGAAATTTAATTATTTGAGATTACTTTTATTGGTCTAAATAAAAAAAAGTAACTATAGTTTATTTACCATGATTGCGATGTAGTGCCGATATTGAATAGGCAATGGACCTTCTCCATAAATTATAAATTCTTGCAGACTCAAAAAAGTCTCAAGGTATGCGGTGTGAAATTTCATGATATTTGTCACATGATCCAAACCATAAACTGTATTAGCATTTGATATTACATGATCCATTTCAATTTCTGCCTAAAAATGTAGAAAAAAACTGAATCGGTTAAAACTATTGGTGTATTTCAAAAGTGTTAACTACAAATTTCAAAATAGAATGTTAAAAATCACAATTATATTTATGATTATGTTTATACTCTGGTTTATACTGTGTCAGTTAAGAAAGTAAATAGATATGTACCTACGCTTAAAGATAATCGGTTTACCCGTCTACAGAAATCAGGTTTTAAGATTAAATTAAGACTTATTTTAAATAACTGTATTAGCCTTAAGGTATCACCTAATACTTATATCGAAGTCAAGTTGAGTGCATTAAACTCGTAAATAAACGAAACATAATTCTGTGGTTTGGGTGTTGCATAATACAATAGTATGGATGAAAATACTAGTCGTAGCAAATTATCGACGTGTCGTTCAACTAGTAGTGCCCATACCGATGGGTGCGTTCCGTCGACAATGATTAAAAAAAAAAATAGAAAGCTACACGGTCATAGGGTAGATGAAAATTAAGCGTCTGTTATGAACATACATTTTAATAATCAACTCTATTTAGTAGATACCTATTCAGCAGTCCACTGTTTAGAACGAACAGGTATGACATTATATGACAACAAATGATTGAGCAGATTTTTAATTGTATTTCGAGAGTTACAGACCACAGTTGAGTACGATTCGGCCAACGACACGTCCGCGAGCAGACCATCGAAACGAAATTCACGGTTAGGACATTCGTCGGCGGCTTAAAAACCCGCGGGATGGATCGACGACAGAATAACATGGTTTTGATGGATCCCACCCGGATCGCAAAAACAACGACACCGAGGGCTCGTCGACCCAAAAACGTGTGCTTACCGCTTCGGCCGACGGGTCTCGTGTTTCGGTCGCGTCCGGCAGCTGAACGGGGCCGTCGTCCGCGAGCGGCGCCGTAGTCCCGTTAGCAATTTGTCGCGCCGCCGTCCCGCCATCGTCGTTGTTTGGGACCTCCGTTTTCGCGACGAAATAACAACGGACACGGTGGGAAAACTGAGAGAACGCGAGCGGCCACCAGTCGTGGTGGGTACAGCAGACACCCCGGATTCCGCCGACGATAACAGCTGACGAATTTAGCCTGTAGATCGCTAGACGGCACGGGCTGCGAACGTCGACGCGACTGCGGGAGGGGAGGACCGTGGTGCGAGGCGCGAGGCGCTCGAAGCGACAAAGCTGCGCGGGCGACGAACGGTTAACGACTGACCGTGTATATAGTGTGTACATAAGTGTCTGTAGTACGGCAGTACGTAGTCCACGAGACGCGAACTACGAGTGTCTACGATTATGTCGTGTGTACCGTGCGACTGAGGGGTTCAGGGCTCGCGGTATTTGAGGTTGAACTACTTGGACAGTTGGACATCGGTATTCGATGCGGTCGCGGCACTGCGCCACTGCTGCGGTGTTGTTGTTGTTGTTGTTGTTGTTGTTGTTGTCGTCGCGCGCGCGCATAGCATAATTCCACTGATGACGACGACGTTGATAATAATGTTAACAATTAACAACGCCACTGCATAATGATTTTGAATAATATTATATTTATTTTCAAATTATATAATAAAATATTAATATTAATCAATAATAATCATTTATAATGCATTATGTTATGTGTTAGTACCTACTATCTGCTCGGTGCAACGATGGTGTTTACGACAAAAACTGTTTACTATCACATGTTGGTAAAAAAAAAAAAAAAAAAAAAAAGATGAACAATAACCAATTTATATTATGTAATATGTAAACGAGATTAACTCCTCGCATCGATACCGCTGAGCTTCATGCCTGGTTACTGTTTACAATGTGCATAATAGGTCATAGGTGTATCACACATAATGTGCGTAATAAAATATAATAATAATAAAAAAGGTGAGCATGTCACATTTGGATGTGGGTAAACGCTCTGCTGTACAGTAGTCGAATACTCAAGTGCAAGGACGGATTGGGCCATCTGGAAATCGGGAAATTTATGATGGGCCGCGTGTACTGACGATTTAACGGGGCCACGGCCGCACTTGGCTGTAAAAATAAATAGTTTTAGACTGTTATTTACACAGAGTTCTCGTAATTTTTTCTCGTAGCGAGCATTGCAAAGGAACATGTGTAGTAATAGTCAATAAAATATTTTATAAGTTGGGTAATGCATTTTAGATTATGAGTGGACCGAGAAATGTATTGACTTTACAATATTGTGTGTCTTTTTTTTTTTGTCTGTCATTGCGTTTTAAGACAGTCTTAGTTCTCCTATTTTCTTTATCAGCATCTTTTCTAATAGGAAAGTTAATCTAGTTGGAACTTTGAGGGGGTCAAAAGTAAAAAATTCTCAATAATTTTTAAACGCGTCTGGAAAAACAAAAAAAAAAAATTAAGGAAAACGGGAATTTTTTTGCAGAGTAAATTTTTGATAAAATCGATTTTGGTTTTTGGTACAACACCAAAAGTAATCACAGTAGATAAATGAATTTTTCACAAAATATTTATATAAATAATTTTTATACATAGTAAAATTTTCAAAATATTTTGACTTTTTTTGAGCTATTTATAGGCATAATCAATTTTTGGGTTTTTTTTTATTACTATCAATAAAAAAATTTTCAATCAGCCAAAAAACTTAAAAATTTAATATAAAGTTCTTCAACTTGTAAGTGAAAATTAAAATAAAAATTAAGCTTAAGTCTCCAATAGTTTTTTATAAGCGTCTAAATTTAAAATTTCGACAAAATACGTAAAAATCACGAAAATTTGTAGTTTTTTTAATTAAAAATTCATAAAAATTTTTCTATTTAAATCTAGGATTTGAAAATTTAACATAAGGTTCTCTATAAGTTTTTCTACAGTTTTAAAAAAGAAAAAGTTTGTCGGAAAAACGAACTAATTTTTTGTGAGCGTTTGAAATTAGACATTGAATATTTATCGTTTTCTCCGGTAACGATCTACTTATTTTGATGTAATTTAAAAAAGAATTACCATAGATATTTGAAAATTTCACCAAATGTTTAGATTATCATTTTCTATACACCAAAAAAATTTACAAATATTATGACGATTTTTAATCTAACTGTAGGCCTAAGAAATTTTTGTTTTTTTTTTAATTTTTTTTTCTTTAAATATGGATAAAAAATTTCGTTGGGTCAAATTTCTTGAAAATTTAATACAAGATTCTTTATAAGTTGTTTAAATAGTAGATCAAAAATAATAAAAATACATACGCACAATTTTTTTTATGAGCAGTTAAACTTTAAATGTTGACCGAAATTCATCATTGAACATTTGCAAATTGTTTTGTAGTTTAAAATTTATAAAATATTCAACTTTTTTACCTAAGCATTGAAAATTGAAAACAAGATTTTTCGTAAATATTTAATAGTGTAATCAAAAAATCAAAAAAATATATTAAAAAACTAATTTTTTATAGACATTTTTAGTTCAAATTTAAACGAAATTATATATTTAAATGAAGAATAACGATGTTATTTATTTTGTTGTAATTTAAAAATATTTTTCGTTGGTGCTTGAAACTTTTAAAGTATATTATTATATTTTATACACTCAATAACATTTTCAAATGCAATTTTTTTGTAAAAATTAATTCAACCTACTGTATTATTAATAGTAAAACGAATTGTTTTAACAGCAATATTATAAAAAAAAATAAAATACACTTAGGTTATGTAGGTTAACAGACCATCTTCGCTCAGAATCGTTTTTCGTATATAATGATTTATATCATTGAATTCAAATTTAACATAAAACCATGAAAGTGACCCACTAGACACCTATTGTACAGCAAAACGGTACTCACTTACCGACTTTTTAAGATGTGAACTGTAATAATAGTAATTTGGATAGGAAGAACCTGTATTGGAATATTTTAATTTATTTTTAAATATATTTTTTTTAATTATTCACTAGTATTATGATGAATTCAGTACAATTTTGTTCACTAGTTCATAATTTTTTTATTGTCTACCGGGCGACCTTTATTATTTCAAAAACTGTTACTCGTCGTTTTTGAAAATATTTTTTTAATTAATTTTAAGCCGTTATAAAACAATATTTTTCTATTTTTTTTTCGTTATTATTTTTTAAATTTTTAATGAAAACATGTATTTTTATTTTATTATTTCAAAGCATAATGTTTTTTTTTTTTTTTGAGTACTTGGAAGTACAAAAATCAAATTTTGGACGAGCAGTTAATGAGATCCATTAATATATGGTCGACAATTCGGCGTTTGTGCATTTCCATATTTTTATTGGTTAGTCAAAAATTTAATTAGTTTATACCAAATTATGTTTCATAATCTAACGATTATGAATATAAAATTTTATTTTGCATTTTTTTGCATTTTTAGGGCATGTTTTATGATTTTGTAAATTTTTAAGCACCTTAACCCTAACTTAACCTAACCTAACCTAATTTTCAGCACCCCTAAGCTCTATTTTAGCATCCCCCGAAAATACCAAAAATAATGTGAGAAAACAGCAATTTCTTTATTTTACATAAGACATTTTTTTATTTGACGTTTTTATTAAAAAAAAACTATTCAAAAAGAGGTTTTTCTTAACTTTAACAAGTTATTTCAAATTATATTTATAATCCCTCATTGGGTTCTGTAATATGTGAACGCTGCAAGTAATTTTCCAAGAATGCAATGAATTAATAATTGGTTGAAGTATATTTTAAATATTTAAAGGGACGTTGCAAATAACATACAAACAGAATCAGTGTTAGATAAGTACAGCCCAAAAACAAAGAAAATAGTTTTAGAATTAATTTAAATTACACATTTATATAATTAATATATCTGTTATAACTTGTAAAATATTAGGTAGGTATATAAATATATTTTCATAATAAGACAATTATTTACTTAGTAAACTCACGGGTTAGTGAAATAGGTATACATAATTTTAGCACCACCTAAAATGTAAGTCTAGTTGCACCCACGATTATTACTAATCTAATGTGTTCTGCAGTTCTTTTTTTATTCCTGAATCAATATATTAATATGTAAACAGCCAATAAGATCCGCTCCAATTAAAGTCTTCCAAAGTTTATGGCATGACTCTAGAACCTTGTTTTAAATTTGAGATATATTTAATTTATTTTTATGACTTACTGACCAAAATTCTGGTAGAAAGTGGTGGAGACTAACACACTGTTCTATTTCTAAATGTTTAACGAATTTTTCAATTTACATAAGTTTCATCAAACCAATTATAAATTTCGATTGGTATATACTGTTTCATTTCTTTAAATGTTATAAATATTTCATTTGGTGATAAAAATTCCAATGTAGAAATATAGTGTAATTCTAAATTAAAATGTTCGTTGGTGCCATACTTAGTATAGGCAGTAAATTAATCCACACAATTGAATTTTCAAAAATCTGACGATCACAGTGTTGCAACTTGCCAATTTTGTTTAAAATTACGATTAAAAATATACCTTTAATGTATCTTTAATCGTGTTTAAAATTCATTCGCCGCGTAAATGATCAGTCAGTAAGACAGAAAGAATTTCAGATATTATAAAACTTAAAGAAAAT
Source organism: Pentalonia nigronervosa (assembly GCA_014851325.1). NCBI lineage: Eukaryota > Metazoa > Arthropoda > Insecta > Hemiptera > Aphididae > Pentalonia > Pentalonia nigronervosa. Next base: position 115,421 of record JACXSJ010000831.1, on the reverse strand, counting down.
AATATTATCTAAGGCATTTCATATAGACTTTAATTGATAATTTATTTTAAAACTAGTTAGGTTTAATTATTTTTAAAACTGTAATTTTAAATAAATGTAAAATTAACTGTAACTTTAATTTTACATACTTAGTTATATAAGTTACAACTATAGGTATTGAATCATAGTTTTAAATTTTGACATTTTATGTGTATATAAGTACTTATAACTGACTTTAAAATTATAAAATATCAACAAAAACTTTTACGAAATTTCCTATAGATAATATTCTTACATTTAAGTTATAACAAACTTTTAAGTTTGATAATAGATTAATTCAGTACACGATCAATGATATACAGATTATGCCTACACCGTATAGAAAATGGTCTCAAAAATGTTGTGCATAGTTTGTCCCCAAAATTGGCGTTCAGTATAAGAAAAAATATAGCTAGTATGTAATTATATATGTATCAAATTAAAACAAATATATATATATATATACTATTTAACTACGTTACTTTCTGCTTGGGCGCTAGATACCCTACTCACAGCCTGTAACAGAAGATTTTACTGTGCATCAAAATAATTACTCCCTCGAGTAACTTATATATCTTAAATCGTGATTCAGTCTAATATTAAATCGTGGTTAAAGCTAAGAACACAATAACAAAATTAGCTCTGCCGAACTCATATTTACGATGTTGTATAATGTGTGCGGGGTATAAGAGAAAAATAACAAATAGAGCGCTTACAATTATACTAATATCTAATCTTGATGATAGTGATTAGTGATTACACAGTCATATTAAACTTTAATTCGTTATGAACTGTATTAATAAGGGATGATAAGTTTTTATTTTGGATTTAAAATATAAATTATGAAATTGGGTTTGTGGCTCCCTCAGGTCTGTTTGGTGTAAATTTTATCAGTTCTTCCAAGTCAGACTGTGTGACAGTGTGACTACAGCTAATATTATCGTAAGCATTCTAAGAAAATTCTAAGAACGTGGTCAAAACCATTCTCCTAGTTCCTAGCCTTCTAGTTCCTATCTGCCTAGGCACTTTCAAGACAAACAAATAAATTGTAATAAAAAAAAATTGTCAATAGTAGTTAGTTTGAATTTTTTGACATTTTTATTCAACAAATACATTTTTTAGTATGCTAAATTCAAAACTATTTGAAAAAATATGGGCAAACTTACTGTTCAAAAGTTTAGCAAAGTAATGTTGTCGAGATTATGTTGGTTAATTATATGTTAGGCCACCTGTTAGATTGTTCATTGTGTTAACGTATGGGTCTACACTCACCTAACTTCCTTGTTACAGACTTCGGAATGGTTTCTTCTCCACCACAGATTTACTATTTCTATCTCCAGGAGGTTTGGAGGCCAAGCATCCAACCGTGAGTTTGGTGACCAAAGTCTGTAGGTGTAGATATCTACTACATATAATTGGTACTATCACATTTTGAGAAATCAGAAAAAATGTACAAAATTTAAAATGTATTTACCAGTTATTACTCACTGTAACTTCGAAACTAATGATTTGTATACATTTTTGAGTATTTAAGCTATATATACTATAATATTGACAGCTCGACAATAAAATTGTAATGACTTTTAAACCGCAAATTTCCGCAAATTGTTTGAAGTACTCTTAAATGTATAAATTTATGGTTATACTCATAAATACGAATTTTTGAGAAAAAAATATTCTAAAAAAAGGCTGTCTAGTAAAATAGATTTATTCCAAGTTAAAACATAGTCAAGATTATAAAAAAAGTGATTTAATAAAAACAATCGGCTAATTAAGACATTCATATATATAATTATATATATATATATATATAAATGTATGAAAAAAATAACATCAATGATGACATTAATAATTTTATACTTAATTACAAAAATAGTTTGTATATAATAAGCTAAAAAGGAATGTTATATCCCCCCTCCCCAAATATCACACTTATATACGCCACTGACTCGTATTGTAAAGAAGATTTAAATCAGTAAGAAAACTAAAATTGAGCAATTTTATTTTTAAATTTCCTTAAATTTAAATTGGTTTAACATTAACGAAATATACATAATACTTTTCGAATAAATCGTCAATTTTATGTATAACATGATTATTGATTTTAATATAAGTACAATGCCATTATGATGGTGGGTGACGTGTAACAGAAGTTGACGAATGAGAGAGTGGCGGATAATCGAATTTTTACTGTATTCATAATGCAAGTTATGCGTATGCAAAACATTAGAATTTAAAAATGCTCATATTATATCACAGAAAAATTGAAATATCGTAAAAAAGTCAACTTATAAATACAGATTAAGTTCTTATCTTGAAGTTTGATAATAGGTCATTTCACTTTAATAAAGCCAATGATTAAATATACTTGCATATTTAATTTATGATAAGCTAACAGCACGAATGGTTCTGCTGAACGTATATATTATTTTCTATGTTGCGCGTGGGCCAGAGAGAGTAAACAAATAGTGCGCTGACATCATCTCAATAAATTATAATTTATAAGAATATAATACATATTTACTGTTAAAGGTCGAATAGTCGTGTTGTTTAGACAGTTGTTTATTTATTTATAAATATAAGTATTAGGTAGGTTTAGTAGGCATACCTATTAATAATTTATAAAATGTATTTTTAATACATTACATCATTATTAAATATATCGTTACACCTATTTCTAAGGTTAATAATATAATATAAGAATGATTTGACTTTTAAGTTAACTATATTTGAAAAGCTTAACTGCAATTTACGGTATTTAGTTAATTTGAATCATAAAAAATTGTATTAATTGATAAGACGTAGGTTAGGTCTTAGGTAGTAGTACCTATAAAATATAAGATATAGGTAATGCCGGGTCCTAGTGCATAGTAAAAAACAAGTAAACAATAACAAAAACTCTATTTTCCCATCACAGACGAGAGTAGATACGGAACTATCTAAATTGATTTAAAATACAAAAACTGCTTTGTTTTAATTTTGTTGTCTGTGTGTGAATCCAGCTTTATATTATACTGCAATTCGCATCTTTGATCAGATCAATAACTAATTGATCTGAAATCTGACTCGGACACGCGGTCATGCGGTAGAGCATTTTATTGTTTTCGTGTGTAAAGAGCAAATTATATTATATTAATTAATATTAACGGGAAAGCGTGTTTATCACATTAAGTAGGTACTTATGTATTAATAAACTTGTTTTTCACAAATAGTTGTTATATACAATTAGTATAATTAAGGTAGGCAGCTGCATTGTTTTTACATCTGAAATTGAAGCATACGTCTGTAAAAAATACCTATTATTTAATTTTATACCATTCAATTTTAAAAATATTTTGACATTTTTTTGGGTTAATTATAGCGAAAAAAATTAACAATTTTTGGTATAAATATTAAGTATTGATAACAAATTTTCGTTGAATCAAAAAGTTTGAAAATTTAATACAGGGTTCCTCATAAATTGTTATAATAGCAGTTCAAAAATATTAAAAATACATGGGTGCAATTTTTTTTATATGCATTTAAAGTTCAAATTTTGACCAATATTTATCATAACATCGAACATTTGCAAATTGTTTTGTAGTTAAAAATTTATAAATTGTTAAAGAAACAAAGGAACATTTTTTTTATAAGTGTTTAAAGTTCAAATTTTGATCAAAATTCATTAAAATCTCGAATATTTGCAAATTATTTTGTAGTTAAAAATATAATTACATAGTTATTTCGTTGTAATTTAAAAATATTTTTTGTGTGTGCTTGAAACTTTTAAAGTATATTATTATATTTTATACACTCAATAACATTTTTAAATGCAATATTTTTTCTAAAAATTAATTTAACCTACTGTATTATTAATAGTAAAACGAATTGTTTTAATAGCAATATTATAAAAAAAATAAAATACACTTAGGTTATATAGGTTAACAGACTATCTTCGCCCAAAATCGTTTTTGTATATAATGATTTATATCATTGAATTCAAATTTAACACATCCATTACAGTGACCCCATTCGACACCTACTGTACAGCTGAGTGGTACCCACTTGTTGACCTTTTTAATATCTTATTTCTGTCAACAATTATTTTATTCGTATGTAGGTATAAGTATCCTCCTATGGACATGTAGTACACTATGTCACTATTGAAGGTTATTTAATAGGAAATCGATTATTGTCGGTACTTACCTACTTTGAAGAGTTTAATTTGATATTCTCAGTATAGACTATAATTATAACTTATAAGTATAACTATAATTATAAGTAATAGCCATTTAAGTATTTAACCATTATGTATACAAAATAAGACGTATAAGTTCCTCTAAAAGAAAAAACTATCGACAACATATTTTCAGAATATTTCGTGTTGAGTTATATAATATTTTAATAGGTCCTATTTTACATCAGTACATCACTCAATACAGTCATATCTATTATTAAAAAAAACGGGGTAATGCTCAATTAGTATTTAGTAGGTATTTATTATTAATTATTCAATACTAAAATCTGGTACTACTTTTAAGCAATAAATAACTACACACTTGTTTACACTCGACTAATACATACAAACTGGTAATAATATTTGAAAATGTTTTTTTTTTTTAATACACTTGTTTGAATATATGTTTGTTTATGCATCTATATTGGTTTTATAACCTGAGTTTATACCAATAATAAATATTAATAATAATAAACGGTATTATATAAAAATATAGAATATTTAAATAAATTTAAATAATTTGTAAATATAATAAAACATTTTTTGTTAATACATGTAGAATATGTAAACATATATAAAATTATTTTTTCTTAAATATACATTTATTTTGAGGTACCATAATAATTATTATTCACGATAAATTAAAGCATCATTGTATAGGCACTTTCTTTTAATATACAAATTAGATAATATTTTTTAATAGTTACATTGTTCTCATCCATAGTGATGTTAGGTACTGACATTTAATGTAACTTTGATTGTCGAAAGACACCTAACCAAATAGATATATTATTATTGTTACTTTATGTCTTATAGATAATATATTTCGAGATAATATTAAATTTTATCAGTTTCAAAGGTTCATTAACAATAAGTAGGTATATAATGTCAATGGTTTCAAATTACTTAGGTGCCTAATGAATTATTCTCAACACAAGAAGATAAGGAAATTTAAGGAAATACATAGATGATAAATTGGCGGTAATAAATTTCCCCTCCACCAAAAAAAAAAAAAAATATTGGATATTATCTACTATCTAGACTAATCTAGAGTATAAAATACTTTTATATCAATAAATTGCCAAGATCTTAAAATAATGTATTTTTTTTAAATTTTATTCATAACTTTACTTATATTATTATGTAAATGATTTGTTTCAAGTTTCAAATACACAATCTGACAACTATGCGTTTTAATTAAATTAGTGTATATTTATTATTTTTCATGATAGATATTAATACCGTAATATAACAATTAAGACTGTGCCACTGTGTGTCGAAATTAACCTCTCTTTAAGGATCGTGGGGTATGGGAATCATAATAATTAATATGAATATATGAATATGATAACACTGAATTAAAATATTTTATTTTATTTTTTGAAGTCAATATTCAGTTGGAGATGAAGAGCCAACAGTATTATACAACTGGTAACTGCTGAAAATGAAATAAATTATGAGGTTTTAAAGAAAACAATAACTCAAAATATATTCCCTTGGACCCGAATAATTTAAAATTTTATAAGAAACTGCTATTGTCATTACTCATTATCAATCAGCTCAATAAAAACGCATTTCTCGCTTATGTGAAAAATAAAAATCTATATATAATTATATGACAAAATGAAATAATTCTTATTATAATATTGGCAAATTGATATCAAAAGAATTGTACATATATTTTCATATAAATATATATATACTATATATTAACCTAATTTCTATTTGTCTGAAATGTGGAATCTTAAAAATGAAGAATTATATATAGACTACAAAAATTATTATTGATGCTTATTCGTATTTATTTATTTTGAAGTGTTGAGGATAAAGCCCCTGCAGATCACATTGTCCAGTAAAATACTCTACCAATGAGGAGTGATTGAAAACTAATTTGACAAAAACTAATGAGATTAATAAAATACATAAATGTTTATACATAAAATGTTTTTATTTATATATTACAGAGGAAATTAGAATCAACAGAATATTTTGTTCAAGTTACTAAAACACTTAAAGTAAAATAGACGGTAAAACAACAAAAAAAAGTGTACAAAATTGTTGAAATGAACATTTTGGAGGGATAAAACTCAAGACATGAAAACAAATAAAATTATATAAAACAAATTGCACATTTTTCATTTTAAATAAAATTAAGTATAAAAACAATTTATAGACATCATAACTTATTACAATGTTTATATATATATTTTATGTACTTAGATAGTTATTAAATATTACAAAATAATATTAGCAACAGTAACAGTCCCAATTTGTTTTTTAAATTCACAGTAAATTAAAATAAAAAAAACTTAACGATATTTCTATATGGTAGACAATTTTGGAATGTGCTTAATATTTTTGTATTTTTAAAACATTTACAAATTATATACTTTATGGCGAAAAAATAAAATTATGAAAATTTGGCACATAAATTTAAAAAAAACACATGTATTAAAAAACATACATTTTAAAATTTAAATCTGAAATCAAATTATCTTAACTGTCTTCAGTCTCATTTTAAATTTGAAACAATAATGTTTATAAGTGGGTTCTGTACGTTAATAAATCTGGCAAAAATGACTAGCGTTTTGCCAAAAAAATAAAAAAATAATAATAAAATTTAATAATAATAATAATAATAATAATAATAATAATAATAATAATAATAATTATATATATATATTTATATATATATACACATTTAATTATATGCATATACATACATATATATATATATATTATACATATTTTTAAATTACATATAACTTTAAAAAAAATCTATAAGTACAATTTTTCCAATTAATCTGAATTACATCTCTACTCGCTAAAATATCAAGAGTATTTTTGAAGGTACGACAAAATTAATGATTTATTCATGACTTCATTTTAATTTTAATTTTTACAAATTATTAGTTTTTATAATTGGCACAATCAATTAAGGAGGTAGAAACACAATTATATAGGGCTGTGTATCGGATAAAATTAATATATTACATATTTGATTGGTACCTACGGTAATATTCTTGAACGTTAACATAATGCATGTAAGATATAGGAACATATTAAAAAATAACAAGTGATTTCAAAAGCATGTGTAATATTTGCACATCGATTGGAGATAATAATTTTAGAAATATGGACCACGAAAATACAACAAAACGCATCTCACTATGTTCAATACTAATATACAGCCCTATACGTTTATTATAAATATTTAAATACGAACGAATCGTCGTCATACACGTTGATTAAAATATTATTTTGTTTTTGTTATACATCGCGTCATTATTATAATTTATTATTAAACATCTTGCAAAATAACAATATTGTTCAAAAAACGTTTTGTTTTGATCGTCGCACAAATTAAAAATGATAATAATAACAAAGCATTGTGTATTTTTTTTTTTTTTTTGTGGGAAAGAGATTGTTTTTTAAAAATGTATTTTAATTTTTTGTGTCAAACAAACAACATTTATATATCATGAATTACACACACAACATGATTAAGAACTAATTAAAACAATTGCGTTTAGTCTTTGAGGTACACCACAAAGGGATTCTATATAAAGATTCTCGAAATGGCAATAAAATAATATTAATATGTCATTACTAAATAATAGTAATAACGTTATAATTTTGAACGAATTTTACGGTCGAGTGTAAGTAGGCGAGTCCCGAATGGCGAGCGTTCGTCTCGACCGTCACGTGTATTTTTTTTTTCTGTTTTATTTGCCTACAATCATCCCCGATTATAGCACGTCATAATTAGTCGTCTAATACATTCACAACACACTTACGAATATAATATAAAAAACAAAATATTATAACTACATTTCGTTCGCATTGTGCATGTATCGTCGTTGCGTTGGCAATATAAAAAAAAAAAAAAAATGTACGATAAATTGAGCGGGTGGGTCAATAATAATAAACATCACGGTACGCAACAACTATAATATCTTATCTTACACGCGACATCATCGTCATCATATTGCGTTTTTATTATTATTATTATTACTATTGTGTACTGCTGTTTAGCTTCGCTACGTCACGCTGATGGCAGGTAGCGTCCGGTTGCTGTTGTTGGGGCGCTGTTGTTGTTCGGGCTGGTTGTTCGGGCCGCCGCCGGTTTTCAGATCGTTCTGCTGCTGCTGCTGCTGCTGCTGTTGCTGCTGCTGCTCCCTGGGATTGTTATGGCACTTGTTGCTGACGACGCCGCCCGTCAGCTGGTTGACGCTGAGCGGGTTGTTGATGTCGTGTGGGTTGGTGCCGACCGGCTGATGGTGCCTGGTGGGCACCACCACGGCCAACGGCATGCGCACGGCCATCGGTGGACACTCGTACTCAGACACGTGTGGCGTGAGGGGCGTAGCCGGGGACAGGCTGGCCTGCGTCAGCATTCCCGGGCTGGTCAGACTGGACAGGGCGCTCAGGCCACCGGGGCTGGACGCGGAGTCGGCCTCCTCGTTGTCCGAGTGGCCCAGGCTGCCCGTCGACTGGTTGTCGTCCGACTGGTTGCCCGAGTCACCACCGCTTTCGATGTACCGTATGCAACGTTTTTTGCGCCTAGAAAACCGTGTACAAGCAACCATTAATATATAAATAATTGTATTATTGTCGTCACAATAAAATATCAGGAGAATAATACAATATAATATTATAGACGAGTGTACGCATAATATATATATATATATACATCAATTTAGGGCAGAGGACTTATAATATTTGTATATTTGTTTTGCGCAATTGTTAAAAATGCCAGCTAAAAATAGTTTTGTTTCATAAAGGTAGCGACAAATAGAAATTTGTAATTTAGTGAATATTTTGGCACATTTTCTTTTAAATAACATTCATTAAAACGAAAATTAGTTCTTTACCATTTGATTATTTGAAAGTCTCCACGTACTGCCGCGGCGGCTGCCGGTCAATCGTGTATTTTTGTGTGTACATTGTACTTATATCTCGTATACCCACCTAGCTAGGTATTATCCGCGTCTTATTTAACCTCGATCTTATTTTAGATGCTATTTAATATATTATTTTATTTGTAATATTTATATTCATGCAGCTAGGAAAAATAATTTTAATGCATTAGTGCTTGCATATTATATTGAGATTTTTAGGGCTATATGTCCTCTGCCTTAAATATTATGTAGAGGGTGTATCCGTGGGGCATTTTACAGTTTAATGATAAGCGATATGGCAATTATCGTCAAAACGTCCGGATACACGCCTTGTCCTATATATATTTTATACACGCATGATATAATATTATAATATTACCGATTTGCAAAAATTAAAATGAAATATACAAATATTAGCGGTAAAAATATAACGCACGCATAACCCTCAGAAAATGTGGGTTTTTATTCAATCATAATAATAATAATAAAATGATATAGGTACATATTAAAAAAAAAAAATAATAAATAAACTCATATTCAAATTCCCCTCGATTTTATTAAATTATAAAACTGTGTATCTGTACAGACTAATAAGTCTAATACTTATTACCTAATGATAATCCATATTTAGCAAACGAGCATGATAAGGTTATGTATCGATACGTTATCGATATATATCGATATATTCACGAACCTTAAAATGTTCTTAAACCGTGAAAATGAATAACGATTACAAATAAAAGTTATGAGATAAAGTGTGGGTAACAAAATGATTCTGTTCTTCTGGTTCTTATTATTCATTAATTCTGATTGAAACGTTCTAGTTGGAAAAAAGTAGCAATAGTACATTTGTTACCTACTCAATAATCGACATAATGAAAAATTGAGTGGTATGTAAACGATATTTTCTTTTCTTATGAGAGGAGTTTGAAATGTTTTTAAAATTTCTAGCTAAAAACAACAACAAGGGATCACACGCAATTAAATGTCTACGATCAACTAATAAGTTGTAATCCAAAAATAAATACAAACAAATCCTACAATATAATTATATAGCTTACTAAAATTAGTATAGGTAATAAAATGTTTAAAAAAAAAAAAAAAAAAAACGTTAATGCAATAGAAATAATAATAAAAGTGACAAAATCAAAAACAACAACAACAAACTAAAAGTCAAAAACGAGTAAAAACTGATATGGACGAAGCGCATACAACAACATAATACATCGTCATTACTAATAAAAAAAAATATATAAACACACGCATTAACATATAGGGAAAATGAACTCACGAAGTTGATGATTATTTGGGTTATTTATATTTGGATTTGTTTTTTTTTGTTTTTTTGTTTTTTGTTTTTTTTTTACAGATTAACATATGTGGGCCCCTGTGGGGAAGCAGCGTTGGAAGGGCCGTGAACGTGTTGTGCTAAGATGCTTCCTCCGCCTGCTCCGTCAGGGCTACAAACCATATCAGTCGTCATACACACAATACATATAGGTATAGTACAAAATTCCACAAAAATATTATAGGTATCCTAGTTTTTTACATACATATAATGGTAAAATAACACTACACAAGGACATCCAAAATTTTAGACGAAAAAAATCGACTCGTAAGACACAAAGTCGTTTTAAAATCGTATATTCTGGATGTCTTGCTAAAATCTTTTTTTAAAAATATACAAATCAAAGTATATATATATATTTTACTAAATATATTCAGAAAATGTGTCTACATGCTCTAAAATTACTCAAAATGTGGGCAATATATATACATTTTTTAAACATAAAAGTATTTCCGTGCTTCAGACTGATATGGTTAAAAAGCTTTGTATTAAGGATTAAGCTAATAGGCTTAAAGCTTTATCATAAAGATTACTTTTCTCTGGCAAGACACATTTTCTGAATAGGTTTGCGGCAATTAATACAGATGATCAACGTAAGTTTTTTATTTTAAATAAACGTATTGATAAGGGATTAAAATTATCAGGAATGAAATGAACGAGTAAGTATTATAAAAGTTGTAAAAAATATATAATATATACTATGCTTTACACTAGTATGACTAGTATGTATGTCAGAAATGTACGAAGAAATAAAAAATTGGAACTGAATCGTTAAATCTTAAACAAGAATTTTTTTTAAATAGATATATCGAACAATGTTGTAGTGGACTACATTACAAAAAAAAAATGATATTCTTAAAGAAGTTAGCTCTATACCGTTCTACAGAAAATTTAGAAAGTTGTAATAATTGTATGTTTCGGAGGTGTACCTAATTCTTGTAAACATAAAAAATATTAAAATTTAATTAAAAACGAGAATATCACAGGAGCCAGAACAAGTAGTTTTATTAGACATTTACTAGTGAAATTATTCTACATTAGGTAATTATTTGATTATAGCAAATTATGATCTTTGTGAATATAATTACCTGCAAGGTTTACACCATTGGCTCTGCTGGTCGAGTCCGTATCTCGCACGGCATTTTTTCATGCTGTTATTACCTATTTGATAAAAAAAGAAAAAGAGTTAATTATAAATAAGATCGTTTTAGTTTTAAATAAAATCAATATAATTATTATTTATTTATTTTTTTTTTAAAGCATAGGCGTTCATAAGCAAAATACAAAAAAAAAATACAACCGTTATTTTCAAAAAATAGCCTTATTTTGGGTACCATGCATACATAATTGCGCCAGACAAACACCTCGTTAAACTCCAAAATTAAACAACAACAAATAAACAAATTATGTGTTCGCTTTCTTTTCTGATTTCGGTAAAATATATATATATATATATATATATATATAGGGGGAACGTGCATCAAAAAGCGTCTAATGTTCAGGAAACGAACGCATTAGCGTAAAATTAATAATAAAAAAAAAAAGTATGAAGATAGAAAATAAATAAAATATATCAATTTTATTTATTCGACATTATTATTATTATTTTTTTGTTTTATTTGTTTTTTTTTTTTGGGTTCTACCTCCATCATGGGTTTCTTGTTTGCGCTTCCTCTTCTTGGCCCGTGTCGCATTAGTGCGCGACGACCAGTCTGGATAGAGCTGCATGTGTATCTGTCTCTCACGACGCGCCAGCTCATAGTACTTGGCCTGTTCTTCGCGACCTAACGCGTGCCACTATATTGCCACACACAGATACACAAATGTAAGGTGACAAATCGTAATGAATTAAAAAAAAAATAAAATAAAAAAAAAATAAACACTAGGTATACATTTGTTTCGTACAAATTATTACCACCAAGAATTAAAACGGAAGAAAGAGTATCACCTAGTTGGTTACAAAAGAACAAAATAAAATAATTTTATTGTGTGATTCTTCTATATATTATTATCATAATTATTATTTATCGTTTGTCCTCATAAAAGTAAGATTAAAAAAAAATTAAAAAAAAAAAATAATAACATTACGTTCAATTATTTGGAGCTAAACGTGTGTTTGTACGGCAAAGTTCTTGTGAAACAAATCTTTTGGATAAAACAAACGTTAAAAGCAAGCTACCAAAAAAGTTGTTTTTCGAAAAAAACATCCCAAACTATATATATTATATAACATTATATTATATCTTGTTTGGTGCACGATCACCGGCAAGCACGCATTTCATTTTGACCATTATGCTCGAGCTACGACCAGGCTATAAGATTGTTAATGTATAGGTATATATAGTTAGTATATTATGACGATTCTTAGTGTTTATACACATATGATATATGCGTATATAATATGTATATAAACGTGTATCTCATATATATATATATATATATATATATATATATGAATAAAAACATGACGCTCAGGTTAGATGCACATACGGACACAATTTATGTCGACCACAATATATCATATCGTCTTCTAACATGCGGCTAAAATATATTTAATGTAAATTAAGTTATTGTGAAATGGTTGAAATCTACAGATGTATAAAATAAGTATGTATATAGTTCTGCGTGGCTGAATGAATAGCGAGTATATAATATAATTATTTTGCAGGGATGTTTTAACAAATTTTTAAACAAATGGTTATAATCGATATACGAATGTATATTAGTATAAATGTTATGTATGATTATGTTATATTACATATAAATGGATTTTAGTATGAATGTTAGTATTTTTACTTAGCGTCCTGCACACGCCAAAAGATGTGACACGATATATATTATATTATATAGACTCGGAAAATGTATTATTTTTCTTTCACTATTACACTACAGATAAAATATGAAAACATGAAAATATGGTAACTATATGTTTTAAAATAATCTAAATTAGAGTTGTTATTCGAATACATAAGTTCATGTTGTGAGTACATCGGTACAGGCTTGGGAATAACGTCATCTAGGTTTAACAACTGCAGTATAATAAAAACCGTCATGTCCATAAAAGACAGTCAGTCAGCCAGCCAGCCAGCCAGAAAATACTTTTGAATTGGTTAAGAACCATTTACTAAGCACCGTAGGAGCTATAACCAGAGGTGTATAGAAAAACAAAAGTGATCCTTTATATTATATATTGTACTGGGAGTATAAAAATAAATACGACAAAAACGAAGGTATAAAAAAATCTTTAGCCTGGATCGGTACTGCATGCTGCTATTTGCACGTGGACACGAAAAACAAAAAATAAATAAATAAAAAAATATAATGCCGATTAATAACGAGGGACTACCTCCTGAGCCAGCATCTATGACCGGTACGCGCTCTTTCTTCCGTTTCTTCTTCTTGGCGCCGTATCCATAGTTATCCCGAGCGCTCCAACCAGGATACAGTTCCATATGGAGTTGTCGTTCCTGGCGCGCTTTCTCGTAGTACTTGGCCTGCTCGTCTCGCGACAGAGAGTGCCACTATATTACACAAAACCACTTTTTCAGTTCGGTTTTTTTCCCACTTATTATTGTTATTATTATCTTTTAAATTATTATTATTGCCTTTTTTTTTAAAACAAATTCTCCATATCTTTATTATTATTATTATTATTTCAAAACAAACATAAAGTATACTCTAATATATACTGTAAAAACATTTTAATGGACACTTACCCGTCGCCCTAATATCTGGTTGATCGCTGCACTCTCTTTGAGCGTACATTCCGCCACAACCTTTGCTCTCATTTCTTTCATGTACAACATGAACGCATTCAGAGGCTTCTTTATGTGAGGCTTCTTCTTATCTACGATTTGTAAAATGAGAGAAAAATATTTAAGTCAGGTAGTCACATCAATCACGAAACCATGTGCAGCACTATTAAATAAGACATTACCTTGGTTATTACTGTTTTGGACAGTATCATGGTGCTTGGAGCCATCTGAGCACGAAGAGTTTTTACTATGGTCGTTTTGCGGCCTGAAAAATATAACGATTGTTGGTAAGGCAAAACATGTCGTACCTTGTACGTGGTACATAAATATTGTAAGTAAGAATATTAACTGTAGAGTTTCGAATATATATACACTGTGTAGCATGCACTGCTTACAAATTCGATTTTAACCAGGAAAAAAAAATAAGAAACCTATGTATGCATCCTCTATAACATTGTATCATAATTGTATAATTTTTCTAAAACGTGTCAATTTGGTTTATTTAACATATCCAATTCGCGAGAAGACCGTAATTTAGAATTATAGATTTTTATAGAGGCGACCAAAAGACCAACCGAGCTGCGGAGCCGCTGCACGAGTTTACGGGTGAAACCGATCTCTTTCTATCGTCCCTGTTCGCGGAGGACGACGACTGGACGATTGCCGTCGAGGTGGCGGTCGCGGTGCAGGAAGACGATGTCGACGAGGACGAGCAAGAGGAAGAATAAGCGGTGGTCGAGGTGGTGGTGATGGTAGCGGTGGCGGCGGTGGTGGTGGTGGTGGCGGCGGCCGCGACGACAGCGGCGGCGGCTGCGGCGGCAGCAGCGTACTGTTGTGCGGCCGAGTTGTGCTGCTGCATAACCTGCCAGAACCTGTTAGCGGGAGTCCAAAATGATGAGGCGGCTGTGCCGGTGTTACCGTACTGTGCAGCCACAGCGGCCCGCTGGAACAGTTGATCGTTGAGCATGCTGTTCATGTATAAGCTGGACAGCAGGCCGGACGGGAACACGGGAGCCGTGGCTGCCGCCATTACGGGCGGCGACACCACCGTAGACGGGGCGACCACCGCCACGGGTCGGTTTTTGCGTTTTACAAGGTTCAGCGGTTCCATGTGTGACGAGACCGTAGAAACGGCAGTCCGTTACAAACAGCACGTCAACGGTATAATAATATTATTGATGTGTCGTTATGACTGTGTGCTGAGCGGACGGATAAACGGCGACGACGACACGGCACAACGGCGCGAACGACGCGTGCCAGCCACCGTTTGTGGACGGCGTACGGGCGGCGACATGGCAGGCAGCACCGTAATTACTCGTCGTCGGACAAAAGCTGCGAGCAAAATCGCGTCGCGCCGGTGGCCGATAACCTTTTGAATAACACACGTAACACACTCACACGCGCTCGCACGCGACACGGTCGTAAAACACAATGACCGAGAGCACCGGGACGACAAATAATATTCTCCGGAACGAAAGAAAGACACGAACAACGATATTATTATATTATATACTTATTTTCGCGCAGTTCCGTCGTCGTCGCCGCCGCCGCCGCCGTGACATTTGTCTTTCTCCCTCGTACCCCTCTACCCCACCAACAAAGGCGCCACACCCTCACTCGGTAGCTCACCCCAGCCCACCACCCCACCATAACCCGGCGGGGTCACTGAGCTCAACCCATAAACGTCAATAATGATGGAATGCCGACGGCATAACGTCATTCATACCACCCTTTGGTGTACGAAAAAAATAAAATCCCGACGATGGCGACAAGAAGACCGCCGTCGCACCGCGCAAGTGTACCACACACACGCGAAACACGGTTTTTAGATTTACGTGGTACAATTTTGTGTATAAAATACTATTGAATGCTTCCCGTTGAAAATATTTGAGCATTTGACACTGAGCTTTCCATATCGTTGTATTTTGATAGTTTCGTGGCTATTCGGTGGAATTCACTGTAAATATTTCATGTTGTTTTCTACCCCCCTTCACCACATCGGACAGTTGTAGTAGTTTCCAAGTAAATTTTGGTACACACCAGTAAAATGTTGTTGGCACAGAGTGCGGCGTTTCACTAAGAGTCATTCGACATTATTCTCCGAGATGGCGAAATTTTAAAGGGGATGATGCCGTCACCGATAGATGGCACGTACTGACATACGTACGGTTTTAAAAATTATTTTTATCAGTAGGTGCGTTAATTCTCAGATAAGAGTGGTGAAAACATATTTTTTCGAAATTTAACCACAATAATCTATATATCAAGACGGTAAGTACGTAATCGGACGAGTAAGAAACATCGTTAATATCAAAGTACCACCATTATATATTTTATTCTAACAACCAACAATACTATTACTAAAACGAGGATTTAAAGTAAACATCATTTATTATTGTAATTTATAATACGCTAACGAGAATTCAAGAATGGTAATTCAGAATTAAGTATATGAAATTATAAGATATTATTTTATACCAAAAGCGCGGGAAATACAAACACAATAATTGTAAAAAATAAATAGAAAATAAAAGATACTTATCAAATTAATATAATATCAAATTTTTATTTTTCAGTTTATATTTTTTATAAAATATCAACATTGATGTTTTTTTTACAATTTTTATAATGGGTTGCAAAATAAACATATATAATCGATACTAAAACCATTTGTGAAATAATATGCAAAATACAGTTCCACATTCCATACGGGAATTTTGGTATTCATATATATCTATGAAATACAATCAACATAATAATACATTTTTTTAAAACTTATATAATTGAGTTGTATGGAAAAATTAAAACTAAAATTAATATTTTATCATTGACTACCCACTGATTATCAATATTTATAAAATACAAACTATTTTATGTATTATAGATTATATTATATTACTATAACATCAAAATGCATAGATCTTATACTAAGAAATAGAGTATAAGGTCTATGTCAAAATATCTTATTTAGTTAAAAAAAATTAATTTAATAATTCATACGAATACAGGGCTTTTATCAATCTTGTAGTAATTGTTGATGATATCGTTGGGTAGTATAATATTAATTAAATAATAATAGTAAAGAATTAATTATTTAAAACTTGCAAGTGGTCAACAAATTTCTGTAGGTAATTCAAAATTAGAAGTATTAAATTTTTATAAATACTATATAGTACAGTTGTAATGAAAATTAGAAAATATTATTTTAATTTTAAATAAATCAATATTTTAAGATAAAAAACGAAAATAGACTATTTATTGCAATTAAAGAGCTATATTATATTAGCATAACATTAACTATTAATATTTGTGCATATACATTTAATAATAAATTAAAGTTTAAATGTAACAAATAATTTATTTTGATAAACGTTATATTATATTAATTTCATAAATCATAATAAAATATGTATAATGCACCGATATTATAATTTATGTAGTTATACCTAAACGTACTACGTAATATTATAAAAATATAAATCATAAAGTCATATTATATCTATAATGTTTATTATTTTAATTAATATTATTAAGTATTGTTTATCGACTTTTTTGTACGTAAAAAGAACATTGAAAATCTACAGACCTGGCATATGAGTGCTTGCATAAGAACAAATATTTTTTTGGTACTGACTAGTAAAGCGTATAAGAATGTAAAATTATTTAATTATTTAAAATTTAAAATTAGACAAGAATATAACTCATATATTAGAAATATTAAACAGGACAAATTAGATTAATTTAATAATATAACACATGAAATAAGCATATAGTTTATTACGTATAGTGGTGGTCCATTAGTATATAGTCTAACCACAGCCAGGGACACGCAACGAGATTGCTAGTGTCGAAATCGAATAGATGGGTGTCGTCCGAGCCAAGAGAATAATTTATGCAAACAAGGATTTAATACATATAATAAATATTATGATGATAATCCTCTTGTTAGCCATTAATTATAAAAAGTGGCTATCATTACAGCAGGTATGTATGTATTTTAATTATGATATAATTATACAAACTACAAAATCTAAAGAGAACGCATTTCACGGTAAAGTAAATTCATAATTTGTATAAGACAATACAACAAATTGTGAGTGTTTTTAAAAATAACGAGTTAAACGATATATTTATACTATATTTAATATTATAATATGTATACAACGATTACATCGAAAACTATTTAAGGAAATATTATAAAATAACTTTTAAGCAGCAAAGTTTACCAAATATTCTCAATAATTAGTCAAAAACTTTTTATAATAATTTACAATGTCTATATCAAAAGATTTAAGCTATCTAAATTCAATAATACGCATTCTTAAGCATTCTTAATAAAGATGTAAAAATATAATTTTTAATCCTATAATTGAAAGCACATCTCCCTCAAATGTTTTAAGTACTTCAAAAACGTAAATAGAATATGTACGTAAAAATTAACGAAGTACGATTTAAGCGCTCAAGTTGAATCATTTGAACATTTTCAAAAGGGTAAAGTATAAAAATAAATAAAAGAGTACATACAAGTAGAGACGAGGAATCCCTGACTGAAACAAGGGGCGCGTTCGATAAATTCGTAACCATGGATACCATCTCTCGGAAAACTACCAATGGGAGCGTTTTAAAAAAAGCTCCCTACAGTTTGTAATCCACATGCAAATTCCCCCTTCACCATCCCTCTTTTATTTCCACTATATCGTAGTATAACTGCAATTAAAGAGCTTATTCAACCAGCAAACTCCCTTTCCCTGAGGCAGCTTAAAAGCAAATTCCTCTTTATTTTCATTTGTAAAACTAAAAGAAAGATTAATCAACATAGAACTTTAAAAAATACCTGTGATTAGAATCCATATGCAGGTCTTGTCTCACTCCTGGAGTTACAATTGCAGGATGAGAATGATGGGTATGATGGGATAAATGGTGATGAGGTGATGGACCACCCATCAGTCCAGTCGGTGAAAACCTATACAGCTCACTAAATAAAAATACACAATATTTTATTATGAATGTAATATTTAAATACAAATTATATATAGAGGTGCATTTAAAGAAGTTCAGCTTAAATAAGGGTATTTTTCAGCCCATTTAGTAGGTACTTCTATCAAATTAAAAAATAATAATCAATATATTAAAATAAAAATTATACCCGAAATATTATTAATTTAAACTATTACGTTAAATAATAAAAATTATAATAAAATAGAAGTGCATAAGTATTATATATAATTGTTGTTTTTTATTATTCGTCCTGATAATCATGTTTCAAAATATATTCAATAAAAAAGTAGGAACTACTTAAAAAGGCTTTTTAAATTTTCCCCATGTGACAGTTACTTATATAATCACATATTAAGTTCTTGAATTTTCCAAATAAACGTAAATTTAACATTTACTTCTGATTTTAATAAATTAAATAAACACATTTTATGAGCAATACTATATTCTTATTATTTTTTTTTAGTATTATTTGGTTATTATACTGCTTTTTTTCACACATGCCATTAATATATAGTCTTCTATATTAAGGTATCTAATATAAAATGTATACAATGAATTTACATTAGAGTTGAATTTAAAAAACAAATTATAAAAAAAAGGCTAAGTAGCACAATACAATTTTTATCAATTTCAAACATCTCAAAAGTATTTTATATTTACATATTCTTCAATTTATTGAAAACTCTTTAGTTGATATAAAATATTTACAAGGATACTATACTTCCTTACAAAACCTGCAAACAAAAGTCTAGCAATATTAATGAAATGCTAAAACAATATAAGAAGATATAATAACATCAAATATATGATATAATGCTAATTGATCAATAATGATAGAATATAGGTACTCGGAGTAAAAATTAACTGTTATTTAAAATTTTGTTCAAATGTACCTAATGCATACAAAGTTCAAAGTAATATATAAATATAGATAATTTAGTATCTAATTATTATGTGAAATAATAATATATACGTCAGTACAGTGACGAAAAGTTTCAAATCTCTAAGAATAATATTTAAATTATAAAAAAATAACTAAAATCGTTATCTTTTGTTAGAATATCCAATTTCGTCAAAATTTGAACTTGAAATATCTATAAAATTACTCGATATTTATAACCTTTTTGAAATGTTTAGATTTCTGTAAGAATAACTTTTGAATAACTTTGCATATATATTAGAACTTATTACACCTTATTATTTAAAGCCTTAGTTATTAAAATTTAAAATTTTTTAACTGCAAAATAATTTTAAAATGTTCATGATAAAGACGAATTGTCAATAATTGAACTTAAAATGCAAAAATAATGTGATAATGTATTTTCAATATTTTTAAATTGCTATAAGAACAACTTATATAGGATTTTTTATTACATTTTCAAGCTTTTTGTCCGCCAACAAATTAAAAAATTAAACATGTCTATAAATAGCATAAAATTAATTGAAATATTTTGAAGATTTTTAATTTTGTATATAAAATAATATGAATTTTAATAGTAAAATGTTTCAAGTTTCTATAATATTTTTCGAATAATAACAAAAGTCGTTACTTGTAAAAATACCACTATATAACTAATATAACCATTCATACATCGTTATTGTTATAATATTATAACTTATAAGTAATCGTTTGCCTATATAATTTTTTAAAATATTGTAATATATTAAACGTATAAATAAGTATTTAATTTATAATATAGTTAATTATAATTAAATACTTTACCTCGGCAGCTTAAAATTATATATGTAAAACGTAAATGAATACGTATATAATGGTTTTAACTCACCTAGTAAGGCTTGTGCCTAATGAAGGTGGGTAGGATCCTCTGAAACCAGTTCCAGCCGATGAGATCTGATGGTACATACTGGCCGGTGTGTGCCTAAAAAAATAAAAAACAAACACAATAAAAAACTATATAACCAAAAAGCCAAACCCTTGTTATTTGGAAAAGTATAAAGGACGGAAAGCATAGTGGAAGAAAAGCGGCTTAGATAAGTTTTGTGAGGGAGTAAAGAGATCGTTTCTGGTGAATTACGGAAGCCGTCGGCTACGAAAAGCCGATTGATTTCCCAAACTGAGAAGAAGAAAAACGAGGGGAGAAAACCGATTTTTCTGGTAACAAATTGACCGGAATAAGAACAAACAAGGGTCAGTGTGGTGGACAAACTAGATTAGAGGTTTTCACGGGGCGTCAACTAACCACGCCCTACTGCTTTCGATAGTTCACACACAATAGTTTAACGTTTAGTCGATTTTTAAAAATTCAACAACTATTTTTTAAATATTTATTGTATTTAATTATTACTTATAAGTTATAGTAGTTAATGACTTTTATTTTTAACGAAAATATTCTAATAGAATTAAAAAAAAAATAAATAAATAAATAAATAAAAAAAAATTATAATTATAATTGTGTTATATTTATAAATTATAACCACCTATTAGTCGTAAGATTAAAAGTTATCATACATTTGGTTTTTTAAAATTCAAATATTTATGAAATAAATAATATGTAAGTATAATCAATATAAAATATTTAACTTAAAATAGTATACTTATTTAAGTGGTTCAGTGTTCCCGACATATTAATTTAAACTTAATTCCAACAGAGATTAATTAAATATATTTAATTAATTTTATAAAGGAATCTATTTATTGAGAGTATATTTTGATGAGTTCTAAACGCTTTTTTTCATCATAATTAAAACAAATATAAATAACGTATGCACGCAAACCATGTTTTTCTTTTCAGTTTTGATGACTTTTCATAATATTTATGATTTAAAATAAAGCATTTAAATTATAGAATTAAATTATATTGGTATTGAATTTAGTAAAATAAAATTTTTAAATACCTAATAACTTTTCTTAAGTACTTACCATGAGGCTGCAACTTGTGACATGTCCGGACTTAATAACGGATAAGGGTACTGGCCTGTGGGGAATGGGTACATTGAAGGCCTTGGAAGTCCTAAAATAAAATATAAACAATAATTAATACATCAGATTTTTTTAAATACAATATTTCGATTTTTAAAATTAATTTAAACGTTGAATAGGTATTTTAATAATTACATTCGAATTGTTCTATAATATTTGTAGTTAATTGGATATTTTTTATTTCATTGAACCGAATAAATGTACCATTTGGTTCCATCCAAATTTTGAAATAATTTAAAAACCACTCCCGCGGTGTAAACGAAAGGGTCTTAAAATGCGTTTAGATTTTTGAAAGGGTATTCAACTAAAAATAAAGGATATCGATTCTGTACATTATGGATTTTTCCACATTAATACTTGAACAAAACCTTCAACAGTTTTCGAAAAAAAAATCATCTTTAGTGTTATTTATATCCATAAATAATTATTTTAATTTTTTTGTAATCCGTAATAAACAATGTATGTTGAAAATAGCATTACATAGGAATTTGTATAAATAATATTTTGAATTGTTATTTAGATTGTTTTTTATATGTATTATTCTTATAGTTGAATTTTACATATAATATGCACGTGTGTGTGTGTGTGTGTGTATGTGTGTGTGTAGTTAAAAATGATACAAATTATGTAAAATATGTAGAAAAATTAGGTCGAGAGTATTATGATGTTGAGCTCAACATACTCGAATGTTTCACACTCTTAGACGTACACTTAGGCTTATATCCGAGAAAAAAGTAGTATACTTTTACGGAGAACTTTACTTCAATTAAAATATATAAACCATACAAATGAGGGACCGATTAAAATTTGACCAGGAGGTTCGTTATGCATAGCCATAGGGGCGAGCAAAATAATTGTTAAAAAGTCGAGGACTTTTTTTTTAAACCCCTTTTTTTGTGTCACCGTAATTATCATGGCATAACGGTATTGTTTTCACCGCAGGCCTTTTTAAGGATTGGCTTCGTCAATGTCTACACGCACTCATATTTAGGGGTTCTTTAGCTTTAAAGGGTGAGAATAAAAATCGATATTAAAAAAAAAAAATAATGTACTCACCGGGCGCTTTGTCAAGTTGGTAAGGAGGTATGCCCATATGGGCGGGTGGTGGTTGGGTACCCAGCTGCTCGCCGTTGTGGCAAAAGAACGGATGGGCTGGTCCTAAACCAATCTTGCTTGCCTGTAACATAATAAGATCAAAAAAAAATTAACTTTGTAAAAATGTATATTAGTACTAAACAGATAAATCTTTCAATCAAAAACGATATTTGTCAAAAAAAGTTCGATTTATATTTTAATATAAAAAATAATAAACCATTTTACGTGCCAGCATCGTTTGAAAATACATTTTTTGCTCGTTTTGAAATTGTAAGATGTAGTGATAGCGCATACAATACGTGCCTGTTTAGCATAAGTTATCAAGTCCCTTATCGCAATAACAAATGACGGTTCAAGTGGTTGAGTCTCGACCCACAATAACGCCTTTTTCAGATAATCCACTGTTTGCGTAGCAGAAGGTGGAATTTCAATGTCTTCGGAATCTGTAGATAAATTTTCCGGCTCAGTGATTTCCACGGGATTAGACAAAATCCAAACCAGCATGTCATCGTCTGATACTTCCAGTCCAAGATCATGAGCTAACCACTGTACACCCAAAATAATACCCTTGAGTGCTGATGTATATGTACAATTTTTCCAACAAGTCGAAAATGTTTCCGTGGTGACTTGTAACCAAGCTCTATGTAATAAAATAAACGCGTCTTTTAATGTATATTTTCCTAAAAATCGTTGAATCGATCTTTCGGATTGTTGATCTAAAGACGCCTGAGTAAGAAGTAGAGCTGTGTATGTAGCTTTGAATTCAATAAATAATGTAGATTTAGAAATTGAATCTCCGTCGTGATTTTGTAAAGAAACCCCGTTATATTCGCATTTTTCTGGAATAAAAGATGTTTTATCCATAACTAAAACGGCTTTTGAATTTATAGATAAAGCAGCTGGACAAAATTCTGTCTCGAACCACCATTTGAACAAATCTTGTGTAGGAAAACCATCACCTCCCCCTGCGTATATCACAGGCTGTCCCAACATATTCACAGTTTCCATACAAGGTGGTCTCCATCTCTTACCTATAACCAATACTCTGGTCCTGTGTCTTCCACTTTTATTGCCGGCCATCAGTAGCCACACCTTTCGGTCTGGATTTATGGTGGCGTCCAATGTAACATCAGGAATACCATTGATATCAAAAGGAATCAATAGTCCAGCATAGGTTTCGTCATCATTGTATCCTTCCAAGTTACCTCGAGTCTTCATGAACTTCTTAATCCAATCTAACGTGATTATAGATATGACATTTGTGGAGACTTTGAACGTTTTTAATAGCATTATAGTCTTTTTCTTCAAATTTAATGGAGTAAGAGGTCGCCCAATACTTTTCGTCCATCGCGTGTACCAATATTCCAGTTTTTTAATAATATCAGCTTCGTTAGCGATTCGAACTTTAGCTGGTTTTTTTATAAGGACTTGCCTTCTAGTTTTCATCTTCATCATCAGTTACTTTCTAGCGGCGGACATATCGCACGAACGACGACTGTGACGCGACTGAAACTGGCGGGCTGGCTCACTCAAAATATATAAGTAAAAGGAGATGGACGGACATCAAAGACCAACAACGGAGATAGCTTTTGGAAAGGCCAAAGAACAAAGCAACTTTGACAGAGAACTCCACAGTCGACACCGCATTATATATATTATGGTAGGAGAGCAGGACCTTTGATGTACGTCCCTTTGATGTTGCAATGCCTCCGCTTCAACAGATAAATGCACTTTACCCCGTTACAAAGAGCTCTTTGACTCAAAGGCATATTTGATTCGCTTTTAATAACGATTATTTTTTAAACTTCAAAGAGCTATTTTTTTAAATATTCTGTTATATTTTATAAAATAATATATCAGAAGGAAACTTGGTTGGTTTACATTTTCCTAAATAAATAATTTAAATAGGTATATAATTTTATTCATATAAAATATGACATATACAGACATGCAGCAACCTTTATTTATTTTGCAAGTGAGGGTTTCAAATATAATAACATTTACTAAAATAATCTAATGACGTATGTAATTTCTGTAATCTAATCAATACAAGTTTCATAAAGTCAATTCTAACATAATCAAGTTTAGGACCCTATAAGCTCGATAGCTTCCGGATATGTTCTTTAATCTCACGAAGAGTTGGTCAATTCGCAATTCACACCACATATAAATGCCAATTTCCTTATTAAATAAAATACAATTTTAGTTAAGTTTGAAAAAAACAGAGTTTGCTACTGTGTACTTCATATAATTATTATTATTGATACAATTTGACTATTAACAAGTAACTCGTGAAAATTAAAATAATAACTATTAAGGAGTTTCTTCAAGTGATTTATTATTATTTATTATTGATCAGAATTAATATTTACGTAGTGAAAAATATGTAAACGTCAAATTATAATCTATAATATTTTTTATATAACGTTGTATCATATATTTTAAGTATCTACATTACATATATTTTGTTTCATTAAATGTTAGAATAGATTTTAATTATTTTCTACATTTAATTCAATATGATACCTAACAAACAACAAATAATAATTAAACATTAATTTTTATTTATTGTATTCAAATTTTGATTTTTAATTATTAACGTTATAATTTTGTTTAATAATCACTCGCCCGAACTACATTATGTATTAATTTGAAAAATGTTGTCATTGTATACACACACTAGTGAGGATTTAGTGAAACATATAGAGGGGCCTTTTTAAATACAATTGTAAAGTCCCTTTTATCTTGTCATCGTCCCCTATCAATTTTTTATAATTGTTAAATCTTGGATGGCACGCGTACCTCAATATTAACAAGCACACGACATAATAAGGGCACGGCATTTTTCGTTCGTGATTATTATACCAGTTATTAAATATTGTATCAATATTAATTTTTTTTTTATGCTTCCTGTCAGTTTCAGTAATATTTTTGTATTTGGTCATGTGTACATTTTATTGCTTTCCATAGTGATGTATATATTTTTATGAAATATATTAATTGCTATTTTATTAGTGAATAATATGCAGCGTGGGTGTTGTGAATATAACTATATAATAAATTAAATAAATTTTATTCAACCACATATTCATCATAAATTGTAATACCAATTTGTGTATATTTTACATAGCGTCTCATTAGAATAACATTAGGACTCCCTGCGGCCGAGTGGCCCTGCTGCGAGGATTTACACCAAAGTCCTCACCATGCATAGAATAACATTACCATTATCTACCCAACTAATCCTTAAATAATAGACACGTAAATGGGGACATGCCAAAATCCCTGTGACAACGTATTTATGGTCCTTTTGTACATTAAAAAAAAAATAATAATAATAATAATAATAACCCCCCAAAAATAATACGTGGGTACAAAAACAAGCCATACTAAACAATTTCTCAATAACATTCATATTTTTTAAAGCCCTTGAACCACGCCCACACGCTTTTTCAATCAGGATCTGATTGCAGATCAGTGAAAGGTTTCCGGGAACAATGTGGACCGATGAATATCTTAACGGAAAGCTCCATAATAGAGAGGGTTGGATAATATGAGGGTGCAGTTGTAATATATAAAGCCCATATGCATGATGATTCTTATCATTTGCGCAAGTAATGCCACGGTTAAGTGCATTGTCAAAACTAGGAATAAATCTGGGCTGTGACATACTCTGTGATAAAAATTAAGCTGTCAATCAACTATGATACAAAATACTCTACGGGAAAATTAAAAAGTATTTAACTAAATAAAAATACAATACAAAAAATAAGCAAAATAGGTGCCTATACTATAATATACGATAATAACTTATTATACATGTAAATAACTAACACACATTATTAATAGCAGTAGTACCCATTTAATATATTATGCCGATAACAAATATATTAATTATTCAAATCATACTATGTACCTATTGCATTTTATTTTATTTCAAAGCAACAATATTAAAAATTGTTTTTAATGATAAAATATAATATAAACACCGTTTAAATTTTTGTATTAAAACATTGGAATAAAATATATATTTTGATATGAGTATAAATATTATACAAATATGACTATTAAATAATATAATAATATTCCATAGCTCGTTGAAAGAAGGTTAATTGTCACAATTGAGCTAACGTTTTGTGATAAGTTTTACGAAATTTAGCATATTTTCACACATTATCATATTTATAACAATTTATTAATAGGCCATTTCAATTCTAGACTGAGTACAACAGTACGATAGTCATTTGCAAAGGTGTAGGTTTATTATTTTAGTAAATCCTAACATTTAATTTCCCAATAATATTTTTCACATTGGCTGCATCAACTCATAGAATTATTTACCGTGATTAAAATAATCATTACTTATCTTGAAATATTATTATATTGTAATTATCAACTAATTAAAATGTATACATCTTTAAGCGAATATGAAATTAATATTTTTTCTTGAACATATCTTAAACCCCATTTAAAAGTTTTAAAATTATTTATTTTATCTACATAATACTAAATAATAAAAATAATAATGAAATAACTATATATTGAAACATAAATTAAGTTACTTAGGAATGTAGACAATATTTAAATGTAATATTTAATTATATGCAATATTGAATATGTTCATAGGTAGGTAATATTTAAGGTTTATTTTTCATTTACTATTTGAAGCTTCCTAAAATTATAAAGAGAGTTCGAATTGCCAATGCCAGAAAAAATTGTAAAATGTAAATGTTCAATAAAAGTTTCAATAGTTTTAAAATATTATGTACATTTATTGAAGTCATTAGATAAAATTATATATTTTGTCCCTCCAGTACTTGAATATCTAGTAGAATAACATTTTAATTATCATACCTTTCAATAGTACTTGACTTATTCACTAACATATTTTATAATATTTAATTGGACGTCGCACAGGGTCACTCAACTACACTCACGAGGACGAAAATGCACAGGATCATTATATAATTTTTCGAATCATATAATGAACAAACAACAAGAATGATTGGTTATGTTATTATATAAGAAAAGCCGCGTGCCTTTTTTTTTGCATGAGCAGATTTTTTTTCATAGGGACGGAAATTAAAGTGTCCGGTATCCATAAGAAAAAAAACCCTTTGGAAAAAAACGTGGGATACTTTTTTTCATAAGAACCCGCTGTTGTACACGGTTCAAAGACTTCGACTTTTTTAGGTATGTAAAAAAATTGTCGAACCGGTATTTTAGCCTTTTGGTAGGAACGCAAAGGGCCACCAAATGTCTGGAATTTAAATTTTCTCTTTATTCATTTCATATTTTCTATTATTACTTTTTTTATGCAATAATCATTTTCTCTTATATTTCCCCGATATTTTTAAACGATACAAATACATACGCTTTATGTAATATTCATACTTTTTTTTATTATATGTATGGTATATTTATAACTTGAAAGCTTACTAATGAAAAAAAATGTAAGTTATAAAAAAACTATTTTAAATATAAATAAATAAAAAATTAAGTAAATTTAACAATGAAATTCTTTATATTTATTACAGTTAAAAAATATTAAATTTTTTTAATATATAAATAATACAATATATTATGATACTACTATAAATAAATGTTTTTTAATGCATATAAAATACAGTATAAGTACGAATACATTATATTTTAAATTTTTAAATACAACACTATATTGTTATACAATTTATTATTTTAGTTATAGTTTAATTAAGATTAATAATATTAATAAATAATAATCGTTTGATCAGCTTTTTAAAATCGTTAATTTATAGAAAATAGGATTCTATGGGTAAATTTCCTTGTTTATTTTACAATCGTTTTCCCATTTTACTAATGCACCAGAGGGTGAATGGCTGAATAATAATAAAGTATAAATCCCCAACGATTTCTTTTCATCTTCAAACACAAAAGGAAAACTTATAGTAATAATACTAACTGGAAATAAAAAAAATATAGGAAAAATGTTAGCTGTATAAAATACACACGATGGCTTGTATACCTACTGTACCAATATACCTATTATTGCATCATTATGACCGAAATTAGTAATACTTATAATAACTAAGTAATAAATAAGTAATAACATAATGTTACATAAAATATTAATTTTTACTTTAATATTTTATGACATCGGTTTAAAGTTAATTTTAATCCAGTATTCCAACACTAATTTTTACATAAAATAGTTATTTTTCTATTCTGCAAACTATGCAACTTCTGCAAATATAATATAGACTAAATGTATGCATATATTTTCGATAGTAATTTAGTGCCATAGAAGAGCTCATCCTTCTTGATCACTGGGACTGTCATCAGGGGGATGTAATGGGATAGGGTTGATTGGTTACAAGACAAGTGGACCGAATATGATGACTATCCCTCCCCTGGGCATTTGTATGTTAATGACGTGCATATAGTTGGACTGGGAGATTGACGAGTGCAATTTTCATCCCTTTGATGTCTCCCTTAATCCTGTTACTCGCCTCTACGGCCCAGTTTCTTCGTCTCAGGCATTCCCAATGTTTCCGGACTACAACGAAATAAAAAAAAATACACCATGTATATATAAAAAGGGGAAAATCTATCCGAAAGGGCTACGAAAAAAAGTCAAGTGCGGGTTGTACATGATCGTAGTGCAAACATATAAAAGGGAATGACCACTGTAAGTGGTTTACAAGCCCAGCAGGCCGTGAAATATGGATTATGATCGGTCGCATGGGGGTATTGAAAAAGGGTTGGTTAATAGATTTATTATGATTACACCAATTGGTTTGTAATTTGACCGTAGTAGGTTAACTTGTACTATTCGAATAACATGCAAGTATAAATTATCGTTTAACTTACAGTAAGAGAAGTCCTAGATTATGTTTGACACTAATATAAACGTTTAATTTGTTTTAAACTAGTTGTGTAGGTAGATTTATAAATTAAGGTATTTTGTAAAATTAATAAATCCATATTAAGGCTAAATAAAGACCATACACTTAAATGGTTGAAAAAATTATAACAATAGATATTAATTATATATTTTATTATCACATAAATATGATAAAATGTAAGATAATAAATAGAAAAGTAATAGAATTGTATATTTAATTATAATATTACTAAACAATAGTCACAATACTATTAAAATTACACTATGTGCGTTATTCATCTAACTAAATGTATCTTATATGAAATTAAATAACCTACTCAATTATAATATAGTTTATATTTCAAATTATTTTTAACCGCTATATACAAATAAAAAAAAAAATTGCTTTTTTTTTGTTTTAAACTGCAAACATTTACTATAAGTAACTATGAACTACCTTCACTGTAAAAAATTTGATGACTGAATTCAGATCCAACGAAGAAGAAAGGAAAAAACATAACATATCAACAAATCTATACGAAATAATCGAATCCGACTGTCAACCAAAAAGCATCTCGTCATTCCTAAAGACCATAAAAATAGAGAAAAACATTAAATAACTAAATAGTTATAAGTCATTATTATTATAACCAATTGTACTAAATACATATATATAATGTATAAATCTACAAAGCTAATGGCGTATACTGTCGAAGCTATAATAAGCTATAATGAACAATAAAAAAATTTACTATTAGAGTTCAAAATTATATAGTCTATGTTATATGTTAACTGTTAAAACTGATGTTCAGTTTACTTTTCACATAGAACACAAAATGCTACAGATAAATCTGAAGCTCCATATATATCCATCGTATGTCTACCCTAATCGCAAATTCATATTTGCTTTTCATATTTATTCTTTCCCTTGGTTCCCATTCACCTTATTATCTCGTCTGTAACTAATTCGGGACCGGTGGTAGTAATCGAAACTATACGGTGTACGTGGAATTTAGTACCAATATTTGCTCATCGGCTACCCTTTATTGTCATTGGTACTTCATCGTATACATGTTAAAAAAAAATCATTAGATTAAACTAGAATGTTCTCTCTGAGTATTAATAGATTTTAATCTGATG
Source organism: Pentalonia nigronervosa (assembly GCA_014851325.1). Classification (NCBI taxonomy): domain Eukaryota; kingdom Metazoa; phylum Arthropoda; class Insecta; order Hemiptera; family Aphididae; genus Pentalonia; species Pentalonia nigronervosa. Next base: position 84,147 of record JACXSJ010000831.1, on the reverse strand, counting down.
GGGACCGATTGTTTGGTTTAAATAGTGCGTGGTGTCCGAGGGAGGTATGTAGGGAGGACTGTAACATACATAAAGGGTTGACAACGGCAATTTGTCCTTTATGCCACCCCTTTCTGCCCATGGCTTTTGAACAAAGGTCTCTTTGAAATTTAAGGTACGTGACATTTGCAACTGGACTTCATCATGTTCTCATATGCAGGTTATAGTCAGTTATAGTTAATTAAAAAAGTAAAACAATATATCAAATAAATAAAACTACACCTAAATAGTTTTCATTTAACGTAAAAATAAAATTAATTTAAAAACAACGGTATATATGTATAGAATGTGTACAGTTATAGCGTGATGATGCTATTTCAAATGTATTTTATCTGAAATAAATTAATAGAATGATACCAATAGTTTTAGCTATAAAACTTTAAATTAATATATTAGATACAGAATAGACTAGGAATTTTTAATATTTTTAAATTACTATATAAAAAAAACTTACGAGGAACCTTGTACTAAACTCTGTCAATCCTTAGATATTAAAATTAAAAATTGTATGAACTCTTATAGAAAAAATGGAAAAATATTTTGAAAAATATATCATGTCAAAAAAATGATAATATAAATAATTTATGATCATGTCTCTGTATAGTTATTCCTTTATGAATAACAACAACAAAAAATGATATTAATTTAATCGAAATCTGGCGTTGCGTAAAGATTTCTATGTCCTTACTGTTTTTTATTAGTATTTCTCAATTAATAAAAAATCACTAGAAATGACCACTTTTGACCCCAATTATAAGTACCAACAAAATAACATTTTCTACCCCCTTAATGTTGAAAATTGAAGAAAGTATTCTGCTCCAAAACGTAATGGTAGACACAAGAAAAATTGTTGTAAAACCAATACATTAATTGCTCTACTCAGATTCTAAAAGACACAGATTTATTTGTGTTAAACTATGATAAATTTGTTGAAAAAATGTTTAAATTGACAAAAAATATGTATACATATCAAATTTCAATTATGGACGTAGCAACAATATCGCATTACTTATAAAATACATTTCATACTTTCAAGTTTAACATAAATCGAACGATATTTGAAGCTAGTCTTCAATAATCCGCCATATTTTGTTGATTCTTTTTTTCTATTTATTTTTATTTTTAATAAAAAAAAGAGACCGAGGAATGGCATTGGAATTTTATCAAGAGACTGGTCGCAAGGGAATTGAAGCGAAAATTTGATTTGCACCCTTGGAAACACCGGGACCTTTTTTGCAAAAAATACGTGGGGGCCTTTGATCTCGTGGTGAAATTGCGTCAACACCACACCACGTATCTTTTTCCTCATCCACCGCCTTTAACTTCCATCGTTCCTTTGTTTTATGCCCAGAAATTACCTTAAAATAACGCCCTTTTTGTTTGCTTTCGTCACGCTATAACCTATCATTAATTTCTGCACTATACTGTATAATCTACACCGTATGAGAAAAACCATAACGAAAAAAGTTTAGCGTGGCCCCTAGGCCTTAACACAATTACCATTTGTAAAAAATATTTTATAACATTTTTTTCAAACATTTATATAATTTGTTTTATAAACCCATTGAAATTACAAATACGTGTGAATAATTATTAAGGTACCTATTGATCTTAAAGTGTCACTACGACCATCGCAGCAAAAGATACGGTAGTATGATGATTAGGTTTTGGAATTTTCAAAGGGTTGGGCGCGTGCGCAAAAATGGAAAACCCCTCTTGCCCTCCTCTCAGTTGCGCTTACACCATCGATTTCAAGATGGGCGACGTCGTGCCGCTCCCCTATACCCCACCAACCAAGTCATTTTCTGATTGCACAAGGGATATAGGAGAAAATAAACACCGAGATTAAAATAGTTTGCACGAGAAAATATCCGTTTTTAAATAAGCAATATAAAAAATGTGGACTTACGGTTAAAGGATCCCTTTGAGATTCGAGATAGGAACTCATCTGAAAAAAAATTATTGTTATTATTATTACTATTATTATCATCTTAAATAACTACGAATAGAGGAAGTTAGTGGATATTTCACAGACTTTGAAAAACAATTTCCTTATAAAATGTCTATATCACATTCCGCTATGTCTTATTTCGTAATAAATCAAATATTATTTAAACGATTTCAAATTATTCATATATTATAGGTAAATTTACCAATGTATATTTGCTTGGACGTTAAACTATGCGGTTTAAACCAATATGAAAAATATTGTATAACAGTTAATATTTTTCATAAAAACAGTTTCAATTTCCATCAATAATAAACTTAATAAACAATTTAAATTAACGCGCGCATCCTCTAAACATAAAAATACATCTTCAACATCATCAATATTCTCTATGGAATAAAATCATAAAAATATATAACATTTGTGTCCATAGAGAAACCCAGACAATTATAATTATTCATCAGTTAATAATCGGCTAAATATCAGTTTATAATTATATGATAAATAATAATGTTCATGTATGTTCATCTATGTTCTTCATTAATATACATTTTTTTAAGAACACATTTATTAGATAGTGTAAATATTTATTTAATTGACACGTTGCATAAAAATTTGAGTTAACTAATTCTTAAATAACAAACTTTACTTATACGGTCAAATATATTAAATTAAAAGGAAATGGACATAATTAATCATTCCACAACTAAAAAAATAATCAGAAAAAAAGCAAAAAAGAAAAAAATAATCAACAAAGGTAAAACAATATCTTTATAAAATAATAATTATAAATAAGTGTTAGTAAATGTGTTTTTGTGCATGTGCGGCATGAACATATTTGATAAAATTATATTTTTGTAGATGTATGTGTACGTAATAGCCGTAGTATAAGTACATTGTACCTATATTTATTTTTATATTACAAAAATGAATATTTCGATACTTGTAAATTATATCACAAGTACTTTAAAAAAATTAATATCAACCATATTTTTATACTGAAAATGCACATTATGTATATTATATTGTTTCCTCGTATATTCGTATATACATATACTCGTATATATATATATATATATATATATATATATTGCAGGAATATAGTCACAATTTAAAAATGTAAGTTTTATTAATTTAAAACAAATATAACACAGTTTTTTTATAATGTATACATATTTAGAAGATCCACCAATAATGTCGAAAAATAAAAAATCAAATATTCAATTACCAATGTCGAGTTTCCAAAGTACATCAACTTCTAATACAGACGACAGCCATCATCTGGATAAGGTCATATTTAATAAAGTCAATGTAGATATTATGTTCCAGTATATACTATCAACAATCTATTACACTAAATAATCGATTTAAAATTAGAATTAATATTTTGTTGAAGGTAAAAGATGAAATAAAAGCAATTTCCATTATCAAAGACCAAAAGTTTCAAACAACAAATACTGATGACAGTGACAATTCGTCAGAAGAAAAAGGAATTTCTAGAAAGGACAGGAAACCTTTGCCATTAATATTCGATAAACCTCATCCAAATTATACGGATAATGACACGTCATCAGAAGCATCGGAAGAAACTAGCTCTAGTAAATGCATATATTTAGGCGAAAGAGAAACATTAAGATCATTTTGGGACAAATGTCTCTACCAGTGTTTCAAATCTAAAAGATGTGTAGCCGGGGAAAAACCTAAACGTAAATATCGGAAAAAAATAAAAACTCCGAAATTGTCATCAAAAAAACGAAAACAACTTGATCTCCCATTGTCATGTATTGATACAAGAGGTGTTGGGGTGACGAGTAATGGTTAGTTATATGAACAAAAATATAGCCAATAGTCCAATACTTTAAATTAAAAATAAGTTTGTAGACATTTACACACTACGTTGTTTTAAATTTAATAACCTTTTTTACAGTTAACTAAAAGACAAAAAACACAATTTTTTTAAATTCAAATAAATCATTTCATGGAGTAAGATCCCAATAACGTGAAAATAAAGATAAAATAATCAATTTCAAAACCCTTAAAATCTAAATTAAATTTTTTTAATTATTATATAACCTTTAAAATAGTTAATATTTATACATTATATATTTGTATTTTGTTTTGTTTACACCAATAGATTATTTAAGTCGGTACGAAATGCTGTTGTACATGGACCCGTTAGCTCATTCTATGACCCCTTGGCAGAAAAATGATTTTGAGATGGTCTTTCGTATGGTAAAGCCTACTGATATATTTGCATTATCTGAAGATGCAAATGGCGAATCAACAGACTACACCAACTCTGACACAGACTAAAATGTTTATGAATAACTTTAATTCATTTCATACACTTACTTTACGCAAATCATTTTTTTTTTAAAATCAATTTTTTTTTTTAATTGCTTTAAAATCAATTTTCGTGCAATATTATTTGATAATTGTTTGTAATTTATGTAATTAAGTTTGAATAAAAATAAATTATCGTGGAAAAAATATTTTTATATGCTTAATGATTTCTAAAAAAATAATACCTACTTAAGAAATTAAAATATTCTTGGAAAATTAGGTATGGTAAAATATTTTTACAATAAAATAATTATTAGCTTAAAATTAAATTTAAACTATTTTAAAACAGTCCAATTTAATTAATATCTAAATTAAAGGTTATTCAATTTAAATTAAGTCAATTCATGTTTGTCTATTGTAATAAATCATACACGAATTATTGCATGTAGGTATGTTTGACAAAGACGCGTTTATTCACATAGGTCAACGGAAACGATGATGCGAAAATAACTATAAGTTTTTTAATATTAATATTTTCAAAAGTTGTATATCTGGCCAGTTCGTAGATTTGGAATGTTTTCAAAATCTAAATTTATACTTTTATAAAGTCTGGTGCAACGACCACATGTTCATACAACGGAAAAGGATGCTGTTTTTTTATAGTCAAGAGTAAAGACTCTTTGTGTCCTTGTGTAAATTTGAGGTATAAGGATAATAATTTATAGCATCATTAAATAAAAAATTTTTAAAATATTATGTAAGCTTATATTATCACTAATAAATAGTATTAAATAATTAACATAAATAAACATTTTCATTATGATGCAGCTATTATATAAAAAAAACATTTTATTAGGTTCCAAAACATTAATAAGAGATATTTATACCTAATGCCATAAATAAATTGTTAAACAATTAAAAAATAATTTGTTCGTTTTCTACAAAAACCTACATAAAATAAAACAGTTTTAAATTTGTTTTGTGTTTTAAACGAAAACATATAATTAAATTAAATTTGTATTTTGTAACTATACGTTAATATTAATATTAATAATAATTATTTAATTCTACTTTTAATGTTAAAATGAATCGTGTCAAGTAAGAGATTATAGTTTATCATTATTATACGTATGTATTATAAACTAATTTGTTTCCGTATATTTTAATTGGTTTAAAAAGTGTTTATACGTCAAAGACAACAAATTATATATTAATATATCATATTGTATTTCTCAATCCCTTATTTATTGTTTTGACACTTGACACAGTGTGAACACAATGATATTTTCTGATACAGTATTTTCCCCTATTAAACATAGCACATAACATTACGAATATCGTTTTGTACGTTACAAATTGAAACATATCCTACCCTCGTAACACACATAATATGGCATTGAACTGGTGCGCAATACGAAATATTATATAAAAGTAAACTCAAAATGAATACGAAAGTAAAATGACCGTTTGAATTAATTAACTTATCAATTAATAAAAATTTACAAAAAAGATCGTAATGTAAATAATGTATATCCATTATACAATATTATACATATTATTATACGTAATATAACGCTACATATAGTATACGTTTATATTATACCAAAGAGACGCACGAAAAAAAACAAGTACAATATAATATTATATTGTCTGCTATTTTATTTATTTATCATTTTTTTTTCGCTTTTTTAAAGACGTGAGAATATTTCACGGTTAATAAAAATGGACACAATACCGTCCAATATTGTATACACGGTACCGGTTTTAAAAAGGACGAAGTAAAAAAAAAATCAAAATAGTATAATAATAATATTTTCGAGCATAAAAATATACACATGCATCGCATCCAATTTCGAGTGAGCGACGCCTACGGTCTGTTTTCTGTAGTACAGAACCGTTCGTGGTGAAGTACCCTGTTTAGCATGCCACTTACCATGTGTGACGTATAGAGGCAGCGGTTACACCGCAGCTGCTATGTACGCGCACGGGTTGCAGTGCAAACGGAATATTTGATGTGGAGAAAACGCCCGACGGGGAAGCGAATAAATAATGCAAACCCCCTCTCTGCGTGTTTTTTTCCTCGCTAAACGTCTAAACATAGAGCACACGCGCGAAACATGAACTTCTATGCATATTATAATATATTTATATCAATCAAAACCCACGATGTGTGCGACTACAACTGCGGTGTTGTGTATGTGCAACTGTTAATGGACAATAAATCTGCAGCAATGTTTACGAAAAAAATTCAAAACCACAACAGGTATATTTGTATAATGTATTTTTGTGCGTTTTACAATATATTTGTCTAAATTGTTTAATTCGACGATACTGCATGACTTATATAAAGATATCTTACATACATACCATAATGCACAGTATAAAATTTTTTACTGCCACACCTTGGGTATTTTACCCGTATACGTGTAATAAATAAACTTCTACTATTTGGCTATTTCCCTGCCACCTAACTAAAAATACAATCCATTGCAATGAGACAGATAATAACATAAAAATATAATAATAAATAATATATAATATATAATACCAAACTACTAAATACCACGTCATACAAATATACAACGATCAATATTCTTCGGTACCTACTTCACGTTATACAAGTTGAGCTACCCATACGAGCATAAAAAAACATGTTGGGAAAATTTATCTATCTACTTTAAAGTTATTTATTAACCCCATTCCAACCATAAAAACGAAACACTGAAAAATAATTAATAAAAATGTCTCAATTAAAAATAATTGATTAAATGTTTCCTCCCCTAACTCCATAAAATATTTCTGGGCCAACACCTGTATAAAACACCAAACCTAAATTAACAATAAATATATTTTGCTTTCGGATATATTAAAAAAAAACTCGAACTATTAAAAGCACTAGTTAAGCTTCGAAATGTCCAACACTTTAAACTGTTCATTGATATATATATACGTTTTAAAATTATTAGTTAAAAAATAGTTTATGAGTTGTTAAATAGGTATCTGAAAAGAATCCTATAATTCAACTTGAAGACAATGATACCAATTATATATATATTTTTAATGTGGACAAATACGTAATAAAATAAACAAGCTAAACTCGATTGCATGTAAGAAGATAATATACATTCATTGTACATCATTTTTATAAAAAAAAAGGCTGAAAGGATGATGAAGGTTTGCGTGACCGACCACTTAACCTACTAAAAAAAATATCTTCATACATTTTTAAAGACAATTATGCCTCAGTTAAAATGACACACGAATGGTGGTCAATAATTTTATGCTTATAGTTATTCAGAAATTCAGATTTTTCAATTTAGTTTAATTTAAGGGAAGGAGACTAAAAAGAAACAAACAAAATCCTAATAATTTCCTTCCAAACTGGTTTCTCTATATTTTTTTTTTATAGTTTTTTTGTGTAACTGCTACTGGGTGCGTTCTAAGTATTTTATTTTACTTTTTTTATTCACATTTTTAACGACCGGTCCGCTTACCATTATAAACGCCGGGTTGTTTATGGTCGTGTTTATACTGGTTTCTTTCTTTTTTTCCTTCGCTTATTTTGACTGTGGACCCGACGGAATTTAAATGGAGCTTAAACAGAGCTTGAAAAAACATGTCTCGCTGATGGTGGGCGTCGTGAGTCACACGCATTTTAAGACGATTCCACAATATTATGAGGATTTTGTATATAACTCCAACAGTATATTTTGTGGCTATTATCAAATGGTATGCTAGAGTAAATAATAATTAAAAATAATGAATACAAAATTAATTATAGAAATAATGATGATAAAATATTATTAACTTGATATTAGGTATATTAAAATTAAATTTCAGGTGTATCAGATCCGTAACTATTGATTATGATATTAAGATAAACAGTTAACGACCAAAGTATCTCATAATGTATACGTTCTCATAAAAACATTTCGGTGTAGCTGTAGAATACCACGACAAATATATTTTATTATGAATTATTTTTATTGATTTATTATCTACCACACAAATTTAAAAACAAAAATAATTTGTAAAATAACTAAAACGTACACATAAAATATTTTGTATTAAAAAAATAAACGATTTAATTATCCCATACCTCTGTCTATACTTGTCACTCGTCAGCAAGTGTTTATCGTTTGGTATAAGCGAAATATGAACATGAACATTCAAGTGTGAAGTGATATGACCCATCAAAAAATTATTTGTATTATGATCAGCGAAAAAAAAATATTACTTATTTATTATTTATCTTTTGTAATTAACTAAAATGCCTAAGGCATAATAATATCATCATTAATATAACTTATTATATTATATTATACTTATATTTAGGTACAATATAAGAAAACACATTTTAAAAGAAAACAAACTGCATAGGTACCTATGGTATATAGTTCAACACTTAATATTATCTATATTTAAAATAAAAAAAATGTTTTATAATACTTTAAAAGATAAAAAAAATCACATTATTAATTATGGCATCTTTTGTGCATATGCAAACTTTAAGTTGTGCATATGCAAACTTTAAGTTGTGCATAGATATAAATAAAATTATCAATTATTATCATGCTATCCATTTTAATCTAACATTAAAATTAAAAACACACTAGTCCATAATATTATAAACTATAAATATATTGTTCATATTTGAATATAAATGTACAAAAGTTACGTGCATGTAACTGCAGGGAATGTAGGGAACATAAAAATAGCCTCGAAGGATGTTAAAGAACTAAAGAGCAAATACTAAAATCCCATCAGAAAGAGGTCGGATATACTCTTAAATGGAAAACAACCCTGAAGATATATTGACCGAACCAACCACTCACAAAACACACAACGTACACAATGTAAACCGAAACACAAACTATGCACATATGATCAGAGAATAACAATCATGTTATAAATATAGTGTAATATTTTATAGCATGATCATTTGTATTATTGGAATATTGGATTTATTTTTTTAAGGACTTGAAAAGTATTTCATAAACCAAAGGTATTATATGTAATATAATTTTAATATAGTTTTGTTTATTTAAGAATGAAATATCATAATACTTACAATTTAATTATAAATATTAAATTTGGCGATACTCAATTTTTTGTATTATATTAATTACCACATATTTTACTTAGTCATTATATTTCTGCACAAATAGGGAAAGTACAATATGCTCAAGACAATCAAAAAGTTTAAACTTTAATATTTTTGGTTATACTTAAAATAATTAATTGATACGATCCATTTATATATAAATACATTTATATATATTATACATATCGTATGCAAATTAAAGTTTTTTCTTTACTATTTTAGTTATAAATTATTATCTAATAGACAATGTACATTTTTTCCTTGTTTTCATATGAATACTTAATAAGTACAGTATATACGGAGACAGTGTAAGGCCGATGGAACTCTAGCTAATAGTAGTGTACAATAGGTACATAATAAATTTATAAACCATTGCATGACGTTTAAAGTAATATTTTTTAAATAATTGTGTTTTAAAATACTGCAACACTTACACGCAATAACACGAGAAAAGAATAATACTATGACATGGACACTCTGGATATGCTGTCACCTGTCATTATCATAAAAAAAAAACTCTTGAAATTATACATATCTTTATGTGCACATATTTAAGAAGAAAATAATTATGATTTATACTAATTCAATTTGTTTAAACTGTTAAAAAAAATCGAATTGGTCATTTTTTATGAATACATTCAATGATTATAAATATTATCTGTAAAAATAGATTTTCATCACAGTATAAAAAGAGAGAAAATAAAAATTACAATTGGAAAGTAATGGAGCAAAAAAAATTTAGACAGACATGACATGGTAATAACTAAAAAGTCCTTCTCATATGTTTCATTCAAATTATTGTCAGGCAATTTTATCGGAAACAATTGTTGATGTGGCGTCGATTGCGATATATGACGGACATGGATGGCCAACTAACGACCCGATAATATACGTGAGTACAATTTTTAATTGTTGTCGTTAATACGTGATTATTTATCAAATACATTTTAACTGCGTGCCCCTCTAATAGGTAAGAAAAATTGTAGACACGATCTAAAGAATAAGATATAGTTATAAAATAATGAAATTTTGTAAACATTAAATGTATGTCACGAGTGCATTATAAATCACAGATAATATTATATTATGATCATAAGAAATACCTCATGACAAACAATCGGAATTGATCCGTATGTAAACATAGGTACTCCCGTCTCCACCATAATAATAATATAATACATATTTAAGCATAACATATTGAAATATAAAACCGGATTCTCACCCTCTGTAATCCGAAACCGTTGCAGGTGCTTATTAACTATCAATATTATGACACAGCTGATAAGTAAGAAACCAAAAATTAGAGAAAAAATTCCATGTCGATTATCGATTGGCGAAATGAACAAAAACGATTAAAGAGAATACAAATTATAAATTATGAGTAAACATAGCAGTTTGGGAACCATTGAAAATGCGCTTATAGGTACCTATGTATTATGTGCATATAATAAAATGTATATGCGATGTATAATATAATAGCTAGACGGGACAAGGGGATACTTTAATCCAGAAACAACCCCGACGGCCAATGGACGACAGGAAAGCGGTATCCTGTTTATAAGAATAAACCCAAAGGGTCGAGGGGGCGAGGACGATGGGAAATGAAAAACAACAATACTATGTGGAATTCTTCGAGCCAAAGAAGAGTTTCCATTCTATTTTTCTGTGAATAATAATTAAAACTGCCTAAAGCGAATCTTATGGCTTTTGTTCTGCATCCGAGTACAGTCCTAGAAAAATTGGTAATAAGACACTTTTATTTTTTTACACTTTTTTTTCGCATGCTGTTTTTAGAACGATATTCGAACTGTTCTCCATATACTTAAAAAAAAATTGTATTTGTTCCCGTTTATCAGTGTGTTATCGTTTTGCGCGCAATAAACGAAGCTCTTTGTCGTTATACAACAGGAAGCAATGTGCGGCGTTAGCTTATCGTTTATATACTATATAGTTTAAAAACAATGTCTTTAGTTGGAAATGATCTCACTACATAGAGTTTAAATTTAAGAAATACTAAATATTAAGATTTACAAATTCACTAAATAAAAGTTAAAACCATAATCATAGTATATTTTGATTTATATTTAAATAGTTTAAAATGTTATTAACTTCATGAAAATATAAAATGTAGACAATTTATTATATTTAACTAATAAAACATATTTCTTTATTTTCAATACTATATTCGTGTTTAAATTGTAATCCCGTCTTTATTTTATTTTTATCGTTTTATTGGATCACCCACGACCCATCTCAACGACTACTGTAATACCAAATTACAGATCGTATTCGCTGATATGTATTTTTATTCAATCTAGACCCTTAGAACACCTGTCTCTGTTTGCCTTCTAGATGTGAACAGTTTACTACCTATATGTTAGAACTGAAAACGAAAACGCAATGATTTATTATTTTGTACATTTAAAATGGATATTTTTATTACCAATAGTCAATATATATATAGCACAGGCATGTACAGCTGCACACCCTGCAAAAACTTTTACATACTTTGAATTTTTGATTTATTTATACAAATATTATTGTAATCATTAATTATGTGTAAAATATCAAACAAAAAATATAAAATATACATTTTTATATATATTTTAAACTACAAACAACTTTAATAATTAATTATCCTGCATTGCTGTATAATAGTAAGTCGATGAAGAATTACCACTAATAAAATTCTTTTGCATACCCTACACAACATTATTATTTTTGTATTATTTGTTTATTTATGTAAATGTAAGTACCTACGTTAATAAGTAATATACATATCAAACTGAATAAAATATTTTAGTATCTTAATAATTGTTCAGCATAAAATTTAAAGATTATAATTTAATATAACGTGTTGATATCTGAACAGAAAAATTGTACATTTTATTTTGACAAAAAAAGGATATCCTACAAAGGGGTGGACAAAGCATTATGGTGAAGGTCAACGTCATAAATATCTCCAAAATGACTAAACAACATTTTAAACGGCTGCCGCGAATTTTATATATATAATAGTGTTTGAACAACATTGACAGCTGTGACGAAACTGGTTATAGGTCCAATCTTCAACAAGTTTAATAATAATTATAAAAAGGCATATATAGGCGGTGTACGGCCGCCGGGCGTGTAGTAGTTTTCGCATCATGTCGATGGCCATTCAATAGGTTGGTTTTATTTTTTTTTTCTTGCTGTCGAAAAACTACTTGGGAAGCAGTGTTATTTTCGCACTGTGGTTAAAAAATCAATGGTCTCTCATTCATCGTGTGCACAAGAAAAAGTGTAATGCATTTTTTTATTCGCTTCGAGCGCCATATATAATAAGCGTTTCAAAGCAAACACATTACTCGAATATTGTGTGGATAATATTATAATAATTACAGAGTAGTATCAATATATGATCAAGATTACGATTTATTGTTGAGGAATTTTTTTTTAATTTTATAGCTGTCAAATAACTTTTTAAAAATTTCTTTAATATTTTCTTTGTAGTTTTTATACTCATAAAGTCATAAACTCATAACTCATAACAAATAGTTACCCTGGGTGTAGGACGATCATCTCGACACAAGCCAGTGTATTACAAAGCATTGTACAATGTACATATTTTGTAAAACAAAGATTGCTTTAAAATAATGTTCATGAAACTTTTTTAGATATTAAGTTGTCCTAAAACAACTATTGCATATAATTACAAAGGGGTTATTTTGATGTAATAAATATAGTAGTTATAATTAAAACATAGAAATATAAGAATATTAATATGTTCACGCTAAATATACCTACGTAATTGATGACATGTGTAAAAAAGATTTTTAAGAAAAATAAAAAAACATATTACTAGTAGTATATAATCAATCAAAGGTATTATGTTAGGATTATTTGAGTTTCATCTTCAAACACGATAGCATTAACTCTTAAAAAAATCACTAATATGTAACTATACGTTCTACGTAAGCTGATTAAAATTATAACACATATACGGTGAATATGATTTCGAGGTTTAGAATAGTTTCTGTTATAAAATTAAAAAAAAATATGTTATGGCTAATATAGCAACAGATATACCACCTATACTAAAACTTTTTTGTATTCAGCATAATATGTATTTATTCCGATCTACCAGGTGCCGTCTAGATTATAACTTAAGATAAACGAAAAACTGCCACTTTATTTATAATATGAACGTACATTAAAACCTCTGTGTAAACATAAAAACATTATTGTAAATTAAAAAATAACATAGTCCAAATTATAAAAAAAGACTCGTTATTCATTATTTATCAGTTATTAGTAAGAATATGTATTTAAAGGATAATTGGGTATATACTTCTTACAATTATACAGATTAGTACTTAACACGAAGCACTCGTATATTTAAATATTTACTCCAAGTAAAACAAGTATTTTTCAAGGTAAATAGATTGACAAAACTTTTTAAGTTTTATAAAAAAGAATATTTTTTTACTAACGGTAACCTCCGATACTGAATTGTCTCCCCAGACAGGAAGTATTATTTTACATTTATACCTAAGTGAATTATTATTCATTGAAGTTACTTTATTACGGACAGTCGTCTATGATAAATTACTATAAACTTCATAATAAAAATTATATACCTAGTCAAACTTATATAAAATATATTATTTATTATAAATAATTAAATAATTACATTTTCAAATATTCTGTATCATCAATATTATCGTTTGAAGTTCAATAACTCTTCGAAATTAGGATAAAAATAATAGTTGTTCTTAATAACTATTTATAAAAAAAAAACGATAAATAATTTCAATACTTAAATTTCACGCTGTTGTTATATTAAAAAAAAATTATATTACAGATACTTCTGCGTACCAATTTTACCACAGCAAATAATACATTAAATACCTACCTAAAGTCCTAAATATTGTCGCGTTCATTTTGGTTACACGATCGATTACATTATGACTAAAGCATTAGTAATGTTTTTCAATAACAGATTGTTTGAATAATAACGGTCGAACAACAATCCGTTTTTATGTGCGTTATAGAAATAAAACCATTAATATAATTTTATTTCATTCTATATAGGTACCTATACGTTAATACGTATCGAATTCCAAAGCACATATTATACTTCGAAAACCAATAGTCATCGTGTGCACGCGTTGAGATGTTTTGAACGAAAGAAAAGGGAAAAATGACTGAGTTATTTTTTTTTCTCGACACAATAATAAATAAGTATTATACTGTTTATCATACACTACTACACGATACACTGACATTTTATGACCAAAATATTCAAAACCGACAAAATAATCGCATCTTTAAGCCTTGCGAGCAGTCACGTCATTTGAGTGGGTGAATTGCTGCGAATAATCAGGGTTAAAATATGTTTTAAACAAATAGTTAAAACATTTTATAAATAAACGTTTTAATCAACGTTTAAAAAAAAACATAAAATTGTTTTGTTATTCTATTCCTGAAATATACATTTCCCACCCTAAGATTATTTTGCATATATTTTATAATGTACCTATGTATTATTTTTTTTTTTTTTTTAATTGCTTAAAACTTGACAAAAAAATATTTAAAAAAACGTTTAAAACAAATAAAACATCGTTATAAAGGAATACAATATTAATTTAAAATACATTTATGCTGTGGTCTAATCAACTACCAAGAGAAATTTGATAACAGTAGGTAGTAAATTTTAATATACTTATTAATATACTATTATAATATAAAGAGCAAATATTAAATAATAATTCAAATATTATGCAATGCAGAATGTTGAATGTTGTAGTTTGTATACTTATTACAACAGAACATGAATTGAAAATTATTGAAAATCTATTGAATCGCGATAATTCGAAGTCGTAAAAATTTTCCATCAAAATATAAAAAGAAAAATTTAGTCTAAAAATTGCATTCTACTATTCTAGTTTACATTTTAAATATCATCGCTTATAATATTATACTACAGGTATATACTGTTATACTACATATGTTGACAACTGTATCGAGTATATTATGATAGCCTGGTAATGATTTTAAAATGAGTTGCAAACATTTTGGCACCAACAATTGAAAAATTGAAATTTTGGGCTTGACCGTGAGGCGTTGTGGGCTGTAGTACAGTTGTCGCAACAAGGTACTGTCCCATCAGAACGGGACGAAAAATTGGCGCCGTGGCACACGCGGACTGACCGGTCTCGTATCGCGTATTTACAGCGCGCGTAATAGATAGGGTCAGAAAAAAAAAAAACAACAAATATTATCCGTCCGTAATTTATTATTATTATTATTCTGCCGACCGTCTCTCTATAATACGTACGCGTAATGTACGTATATCATACACACATATGTATACATTATAATATATTGTGTATAATATAATCGTTCTCACGCCGCGTGCGTTTCGTAACAACGACTAGACACTGCATAGAGCGACGGGCGGCGGCGGCGGCGATTTACTCGGTTGTTAAAATTATAATAGCGTACGGGCGACAGACGGACGGACCAAGAGAAGAGAGCCCGAGTTCGGGTCAATCACGTCCGATTACAGGCAACGAGGTGCGGAGTACGCGCTAGACCGAACGTGTGCGTCGCGTATGTGTGTGCGCGCGCGCGCTCGCAAGTAACATGGTTAGAGCTGGGGCTCCACCGGTTGTCGGAAGTCCGGCAACACCGTCCACACGTACGCACACGCACACACAATGGTTGTATAGTAAGTGGCCGGCGCGCCGCGGCGGTTGTTCTTCTTCAAGGCTATATACCAGAACTCCTAATGCCGCCGAGTCGTCGTCGTATACAGCGCGCGCGTTCTCTCTCAACAGGTATGCCACACCTCGCGCGCGCGCGTCCAGTCCGTCGGTCCGATCCGAAAAACCAGTGTCGTCCACCCCGGCGCGCCACTACCACCACCACTAACAAACACAAAAAACACACACACACACAACTCGCATTGATACGGACGACGATGCGACGGCGGCAGGCAAACCAGTTTTCGACCCATACGACTCTACGCGCAGTAACGGCGGCGGCTATCGTGGTGGGAGTGCTCGCGGCAGCGGCTGCAACGCGCCCGCGCGTGTGTGTGTCAAGCGCCGCCGAAGCCGCCGCCCCGCCCGTCACCGGTGGCCCCTTGTCATCGGCAAATTACCCGCCTTGTTTGTAGCCCGCGATACCGAACGCGTCCGTCGTAACCGCATTAACCAGACTCGGGCGCGCGCTCGCGCGCTGGGCACACACACGCACACAATCACACACACATACACACCTACACGCGTTGACCCGCAGCCGACGACGACTACGACGCCGTTGTTGTTTCAACCGCTGCCGCCGGTTTAAATAAAATTACCGCAGTTCTCATTAAATATAATTATTATAATTTTTAATGATTCCGAAGAACACACAAACAGAGACGGTGTTATTATGTTTGACGCGAATTAACTGTCGTCGTCGCCTATCGCTCGCTATATTATTATTATTTATAGTGGCAGTGCGGTAGTAATACTACTATAACTATATTAGTAGTAGTGGTAGTAGTACTAGTACAAGTAGTAGTTGTAGTAGTGTTTTACAAACAACGCACACGTCGTTGATACAAGTGTGAACAATTCTGCCGATAGCGCGTGACGCGACGTAAGGAGACATTAGGCATAATAGCGCGATGTCGTGTTTGTCTTTGCCGAAAGAGCAAAATGTCTCGATAAATTAATATGATTTATTTTTTTTATCTAACAACCTTCGTCATGACACGAAGCTCGCTTTACACGAAATGCTAACTTCGCAACGCTGGTGCTATGTAAACAATTATAGTTACGCGTCTTCGGATGTTTCGAAATTCGAATAAATATTTATTCGTTAAAAGTTTAAACCGTACACCATACGTCGATTTATTATACACATACACGAAAAAATGTATAATATATATAAATTAATGTATATCACAAATTGTAATATAGTGTCATATTAAAACTGTTTGTTTTTTTGGCCAAAGAAACTCAATATCCTGTTATTTAGAATTTCATGCGATTATTGTTAGTCTTTCAATTTCATGTTGTTTTTTAATCATTCGTCCTAGTTGAAAATGTTTATGTTACTATAATAGGTATACATATAAAATATAAATTATATTAATTAACTACATAACAGCTAGTATTTCCAATAAAAAAAACCATATTGGTTATTTATTTAAAATTTGTAAAATAATAATCCTATATACTATTTTATATATATATATATATATATATATATATATATATATATATATATATATAACATTTTTACAGAATTCAATAGATTTTTACAATCTATTTAGACCTTGTCTTTGTAAGCGATTTCATCAAAATTCTTCGACAGTTTGCCTACCATAACATTCATAACAAAGTACAAACCACAAAAGAAATAAAAGGCGCAGAGATTTATTGATAAAAGACTACGCTCTACGCATCAAACGTCTGTAACCTTCCTTAAAATAAACAGAACAAACAAATATTGGCAGGTACCTCTCTACCTACCTACTATGTATACCAATCAACAATATGACAGTTTATTTCAATAAATTATACAATAATTTTAAAACATGTGAAGTGTGTACTTTTGTTTTAATTTATTATCGCGATTCTTAAAATTCCAATAGACATAGGTATACCAATTTGTAGACAAATATGTATATGCTTACCAATAAAATTAAATATAAAAGTTTAAGACTTACCATTGACACAGACGTAGTGCCGTTCGTGTAGGGCGATGGATAAGGTGCAACTAGATAGCCCATATTGAAAGCAGGTGGATGGGGAGTTGGGCCTGGTTTACCTGAAACAGACAAATATTATCTTTAATCAATTGAAAATAAGATCATCTCTGCAGATATGAAACACTGATGTATTGAAGGATTCAGAGAACATACTTAATACTGCCAATTATATTTTTGGCATCAAGAGACTACTTTATTTTATTGTACAGCAGAAGTATTATTATAAGATTATCTAAAAGAGGCCTACTCAAAATACTTTATTTCAGTTAACAGATTGTATTTTCATAACCTATTTCATACTTAAAAACGAAGACAATAATTTTAACAAAACAAAAAATATATATTTTTTGTTTTTTATTTACATAATTTATTTCAGTATGTATTTCACAATAGCTATTTGCCAACAAATAACAATATTTATAAGTAAACTATGTGTAATGATTAAAGATTATTGTTAGCGAAGTGAAAAAAAAATATTAGCGAAATGTGTAATTAATACAAAAAAAAAATTATACATAATAAGTAATATACATGCGAAGTTATGAACCAAATTATCATTAAGAGTCTACGATGAGAGCACACACTTTACTTTGTTTGAACAGCACACGTTGATTATGCGTTTAACACGAACATAGTGAGTTAATAATTTTTCTAAAAACCAGAAAATATAGAACAGTCGGCGGATGCTGTCAACACCGAAAACAAGAAATGTTAACAATAGCCGTTAACTATATTGTATTTGAATAGGTGTCCACCTCATTAAATGAGTTGCGTATTAATTGTAATGTTATTATTATAATTATTAGGCGAAAACTTAATTTTGAAGACCTCATACACTTTAGTTTGCATGGATCAAATGATCCTTGACAAAGTTAAAGTATAACCAAATAATATATGTATACAACTACCATTATACATTTATACCTACTCCTGTTCTTAAAAAAATAAACGCAATACTAAACCAACATTTATTTTGATTTATGTACAAAAAGAAATAGTATTTGGAATATTTTATGTTTTTCTTAATATGAATTTATTCGTGATTCGTGACAAAAATATTTCAAGATTAAAAATAACGACAACCGAATAATATTTAAAAACACAAAATTCAAATTAGTATGGATCGAGTAACTAAAAAAAAATATAACCATATAGAAAGGGTCCACAAAATATTAGTTGTGGTCATTTATACGACATGGCGTAAATACAAAATTATTCTATTATAGAAAAATTAAAAATTATTATTAGGAATACAATTTCGTGGTCAAATAAAGAAAACAAAATTAGAATATAAATGAAACGTTTTTGAAAGTTTCTAAATTAATACACCTTATAATCTTATAATGCTTATATTCATGACAATATAATTAAACATTAAAACTAATGATAATAATATAAGACGTGTATAATACGAATATAAGCATTTAGCTTGATATTGCAAAATACTTAACATAATATACAATATCAATATACTAATCATGAGAATGCAAGAAGGAGTATTATAATATTATGATTGAATCAGAAAATAATAAGATGGTCATTGGATGGTTTAGGACTTTTAATTGGTGTAATTGACTGATAAGGGCAACAGGTTCACCTTTGCCGTTGTGTTTAAATGATAAAATAAAATTATAGAACTTTGTATAAATCGTAAAACACGCAATACGGACAATCAAGGTTTTTTTTAAAATAAAAATCATTCATTCGTGGATTACGAATTTGTTACCCGGAAACTTAAAATGGTTTTGAGGCCAAATTGTTAACAATTGACAAATACTAAAATTATTGTACAGCACGGACTAGTTGGCGTAATCGTCACAGATATATGATTTTTTTACAAGAAACACAATTTATCTAGTGATTTAAAATAATAAATAATTTTGTTCAGAAGCGACACCACGGTTCAGTAGTTAAAATATGTTATCTAAAGCAATAAAGCAGCAACTGGAAAATAAATATAATTTCTAATAAGTAATACAGTAAGTATACCACATATATTTTATTTAAACATGTACACAAGAATATTTAACCCGTTCAAAAAAAGATGTTAATTAAAATAGCATAATATCAACTATTAAATGTAAATTAATATGATGATTATATAACACGCCAAATCTATATCTTTTAATTTTTATTTAAAATGCTTAAAACAAAAAGGTTTTAGTATTCGCTGCAAGTTGAAACTATGTACAAAGTGCATCATTGTAAATCCTATAGATTATACCTAATATATTATATTATATTTTATATATAGGATACCTTACAATATAAAAACTGTTGTTCACTTTGACATTTCAATTCGGATGTATATTTATTTTTCAAAGTTAACCGTGAACATCGTGACATGGCATGGTGTTGGAACCAAAGAAGTTCTTTTGAAAAACCGCTTACCGTGCTGATATATGCACTGTGCAATGTGCATTATTATAATACGACATAATATTAGCGTTTAATGTTTAAAATATTATTGCGTATGTTCGCGCGGTGATACCGATCGGCAAAGACCTGACGACGACGTATATTATTATAATAAGTTGATGTTTTACGACCGACGACGACTAGACACGCAAGGAAAAAACCCTTTTATGATAGCCGCTCGCTCGAGTTTCTAAATATTATACCTATTATGTTTACGATTTTTACTCAAACTCGACTTCTCAGCACGGCTGCCACCGTCATCTCCGATTCGCGCACACATTCACTCAAACCATCGCCTCACATGTAATAATGATAATGATGATAATAATAATAAAATGCATAATAATAAGCCGGCTGCTGTGGAGTGTGACGTCGTCGTCGTCGTCGTCGTCGTCGGTAGAGACCATGTGATATAAACGGCGCGTCACCCACCGTGTGTGCGGCATAATATAATAAATCTCCGAAGATTCTCCTCTCTCGATCACTATCTATCTCTCTCGCACACAAGAACACATCGGCAACGTCGCAACTACAGCGGCGGCGGCGGCGGCGGCGGTTCTCCTCTCTCGCGTGCAGTAGTCGTGTACAGTTTTGGTTAACGAGCACCGCTTGAGAGATAGCACTAGCACACAGAACACATTCACACACGGCTAACAAAGATCCGCCGTCGTCGTCGTCGTCGCCGTCGCCGTAGCCGTCGCCGCCAGGTTTACGACGATGGTGTGCGGGTGACGAGTGGGCTGGAAGGGGGTGCGAAGAAAGCGTAAGAACCTACTGTGACCAGGGGAGGACGCGCGACGCGGGGAGGGAGTCCGGTGTCAAAAAACAAAACGAGCCTCGTTTAGGAAGCCTTGCGGGACCCCGCCCCAAGACCATGCGCGGAGCCCTGCCCAGAGACTACTATGGCTGTGCCTCACATTGCTCATGTATATATATATATATATATATATATATATATACACGTTATATACTTTATATATATTTTGTACGCGTGTGTATGTATATTATATACCTACGCATACATAGGAATATATATAGTATATACATACGTACACGTACATAAGTACCTATGCACGCGTTGGAGAATTATTACGGCCACGGCGTCGTAAGCTCTCGGTTATTATAATGCGCTCGGTTCGACCACCTCTTTTATTCTT
The DNA here is from genome assembly GCA_014851325.1 of Pentalonia nigronervosa. Lineage (NCBI taxonomy): Eukaryota > Metazoa > Arthropoda > Insecta > Hemiptera > Aphididae > Pentalonia > Pentalonia nigronervosa. The sequence continues at coordinate 62,452 of JACXSJ010000831.1, read as the reverse complement.
TTATTGTTGTTGTTGTTATTATTATTATTATTATATTATTGTTATTAGCTATTCTGTCATTATGCGCGCTTCTCCTCAGTGGACAATATAACGTTCAAGGTCGTATACGGCTGTTCAAATGTGGAGTATACAAACGAAAGGCGTAAGGCTGTACTATACATGCATAATAATATAATGTACAGACTACAAAGTACAGAGGAAACACGAAAGAGTTCGAGGGTTTTGAGATTTGTATATTATAATATTTTTTTGCGTCAACGACCCCCACCACGACTGTTTGCCGCCGTCGCCACCACCACCGCCCCCACCGACATCATCACCACCCAGAATGACATTCTTTCGGTCAGATTCCAAGAACCGCCACCCGTTGAGTGTGTTCAACACATGTTCGGTGTGCGCGTTACCTGTACAGCGAGAATAGGATTTGGGTATACATTTTTTCTGGCTCGAAATTAAATACATACACATATAACAACGACCACGCCACGTGGTGTAATTTTTTTGTTATATACAATCTCCACGCCAACCACCACGCAATACGCAGTTTGGTTTTTGTATGACGGGTCCCTGCACGCGGGTATTGTATACCGTATAATATTATATGTGTACGTTTTTTTTCCTCTCAGTGAATGAATGACGCGTCGTTTTGTTTATTAAATTTATTGTTTGTTATACACGCACCGGACTCGTTAATGTACCGCGATAAATTACGCACGGTCTTTATAAATATAGGAAAATAATGTAAATTTACACCGGTTATCCGGTCAGACTGTGCGCGCGCGCGCTCGCCGGATCGAACGTGTGGGACGGAGAAGAGAAGTATATAAGGTGCCAGACCTATTGCGCTGGTATAGTTGTCGCTCGCGGCTGTACAGGTACCTCCTAATTACGGTTCCGATCCGGTGTGACTATTATATATACACTACAGCGGCGGCAGATCACTAATTATTATTAAATACGCACAGAGAAAAGTTCGATTTTCGACAAAAGCAAACGAAAATCGATGAGACAAATATACAACTCATATTATAATGTATATACGCATATCTTTTATTGTGCTATATTTTAACTCTAGAAACAAATTGCCTTTCCTTTTTACAAACCGCCATTTTGGGCCTTTAAACATAATGCTTATGAACTGTAATACAATAAAACATTTTGTCATAGTATACATAAATTAAAATTAATTCAGTATTAATAAATTTTATATATGTTTTATTGTTATACATACCTACTTACATAATTGTAATGCTATTTAATATATACTATATATAAATGTTTATTATGAATCTCGTTAGTGTGTTAGCACTATTAAAATATTCCTTTTACTGTACTATTTGCCTCCAGGACATGAATTAAAATTATTATTATATTTTTATCGTAGATAAATAAGTGACCCAATCCATATCCTATCCCCGCTCCCATAAAAAACAATCATAAGTTATTGTAAAACATGTGTGTGTTCCATAAAAAGAAAAACTGTCGGGCACTTACTTCGATTGAGATCAGAAGTAGAACTGCTGGTTTTTACAGGAGAACATCGATGGTTTGAACTGACTTTCTGAAATGAAAAAAAAAAACACATGAACAATTATTGTTGTTGGTAGGACATCGATTTATATAAAACAATTTTTACAGCCTTAGGTAATTTAAAGTTCAAACATTCGGATTAAAATCACTATGAATAGTATATATAATATTATTACTCATAATCGCTTTTATACTAATGTCAGCCGGCGGCGTATAAGTCACATATATAACATATTATAGGTACCTCTAACGACAATATTATATTTTATAACATATAATACGCGCGTATTGTATATTATATAGGTATACGAGTAACGACCGATGATGATACGCTGAAGTTCGGTAATGTAATACGGTGTATATACACACACACACACACATATATATATATATTGTATTTAAATGTGAGACGGACGAGCGCTTAACCTCATCATGCTGGGATGGCGCCTAATAACGCTAAAATGCAATGGGCCGTGGCGCCCCTGCCGAGCGCCATAGCGCCAATTGTTATCCAATTTTATACCTGGACGCCAATTAAACCGGTCATGTTCTCCGTAGTTATTTTTTGAACGATTGTATAGTGTATAATATAATGCGCAGGCCACTCCCCCCCCCCTTTTCATCAAAATAAGTGCATATTATTCGAACATTTTATATTATTTTAATATTGTAACTTAGTAAATATATATATATGTAATTCCATTACGAAAGAGCTTCTAAAATTCTATCAAATACCTATATTATACATTAAATTAATAAAATAATAATTATTTTACACACTAGATAATCGGGCTTGTGAAATTACGTTTTTCATAAGCAGGAGTATAGTATAAAGGTGCCCGATATTAGGTTTCGCATTATATATAGGGTCATTATCCCGTATAGTTTTTATATCCAAAAAAGGAATTTAACACTTTTTTCTTCTTTGTGTACGTGGGGAGGAGGTGAGACGACGCTATTATAAAGCTGTATTGGTCCATCATCTTGCGAACATAGTATATACAGGCATATTCTTGGAATTACGCAACGTAACCAGATTACGCCATTACCACCACCGAGTAAATTAAAGTAGCTCGCGCCAATCATCTATACAAGTGCTCGTAATTACTATCAATCATCAAATACTTTTAATGGTACCGGTTATTGTTACTCGTGTACACAATATTAAAACCATATACTTAACATTATTATATTATGTATATAACGTGGTACGGGTAAATATATTTTGCTGAGCGCGCCCATCAACAATAATAATAATGTCGTAAAAGACTATACACAAGAATATACACGCACCCGAAATATCGCCATTTTAGCTATTGTTGGTTTATCATTATTTATTTTATAGTTTTTTTTTTTTTTGTTTTGTTTCATTTGAAAATAACCTTTCATTAAATTCCTATTTATATATATACAAGTCCCCTTCCAAATTTTCGTGTGGGTGGTGCAATTCCGAAAACGATCGCCTGCAATAATAATTTATAGTAATTCCTTGACAGCGGGATACAATACCGAAACACACCGTGAGTCCGTTTCTCGTCGTAATCCCTGTGCACACAACAAACGGAACAGGTTTCAAACACTTGTAGGGTTGATATTTCCCCGGCATTCTTTATAATATAATGTTATGTGTTCTTCAATACAAACGTATTGAAACCTTCTTCGCCCGTCTTTCTTTTTTTTTGTGACCGCACAAAATATTATTAAACAAGGACTGAGAGGGAACACCACGAATCTCTCAATCCCGGGAGGTGCGCATTTATTGTGTTTACTATTGTGTCAAAGGGTCCCCGGTGATCAAAACGACAAGACACAAAAGTAAATCGAAATTTCACAGAAAAAATATAAATAAATACATTTTCGGCATTTACACACAGGCTGCACACTCCACAGGGGGGGGTGCTAGGCGGCGGTGGCCTAATAATAAGACGTATGCAATATAATATAACATTAAGTACAACGATGCATTTAGTGCATATTTCTTTTTTTTTTACAAGTTACGTGTGCCGCCGTGGGTGGTTGGTTACAATCACGGCAAAGTATAACCACCAACCTATGGAAATTCGCTTATTACACGCTTTATTATCCTTTAGATTATTACACTACAGATATTTGATATTTCTCCGAATGTCAGAATGTCGGGAAAGAGCAGCCTGCAGTTGCAGTATGTACAAATACTACACACAGCGTATTATTTATTAACGCACACGAACATTTATTCGAATCACACGTATACAATATCTACATAATAATTGATGTACACAGTACTAAATAAGCAACGTTTTTAATTGATCAAAAGAAAAAAAGTATAAATAATACAGGTAAAAATCAACCACGATGAGGATATTATTTAAATGTGCATTGTACGCACACGGTCACAACACAATTACGTATGCAGTTGCACGTGTCTTCCTTGTTTGCGGAGAGCCCGGTTATTAAAAATAAATTTTTAGTAACGACCTTGTCGGTAGTTGTCGCCTGATTAAGTGTTTATGATTGACGGGGCGTCTAGGTGTTGGTGAGCGTGTTTGTGTTTGTGTTTTTAAGCGCTTATATTATATATATATGGTGTATATTATATTATTCCGTACAGTTAATTGAATTCATTACGACGCCGATGGGTAACGCGATACCCGCAGGCCCCGTAATTAACAGCGTCTCGGTCTGGTGCGCAAAACGTCTACGGAAACAAATAAATCCTCACGCAAACGACGAGAAAGAAACACGCTAAAGAATGAAAGGAAGGAAGGAAAGAAAGAATCAGAGAGAGAGAGAAAGAGAGAGTGAAAGAGATGGTGGAGGAAGGGAGGGAAAGACAGAGTGAAGAATACTCAGGAAACATAAAATTATCGAATATGAATTTTTTTACGCCTAGTTAACGTACGTGTGTGTATGTGTGTACTGTGTATGTAGGTATACTCAACGGAGGGCTATTATTATAATCACGGGTTTCAGGACAGAGGCGAGAGGGGTTTAACAATGGTGTTACACCTGTTTTCACCTGTTCGTCGTGAAACAACCCCTCGGGATTGTAATTGGACTTCCACGCATAAGATAAACAATAATCTGGGATTTTGGCAATCGTCAGACTAGAACGCCCGCGTTCAAGTTCTGTGGATACGGTTTCGATTCCCGAATTGCTCGGTATTAAAACAAACAAAACCATTAAATAATAATTATAATATTGTATAATGTATATAGTATAATAATAGGTATGAGGGCTACCGCTACTCGTGTTCAAACACAAACGAATGGTCGGTAATCTTGTATAAGTAAAAAAATAATGGGCAGCAAACTACTATTACTATTATATCATACAGGGTGACGTAGTTTACCTCAGATTCTGACAAGTCGATCAAGTCGGACTTCTCTTCGGTGACTTTATCAGAAGACCGCTTGACTACGTCTTCGCCGCCGTTCTCGTCCTTGAACACGATCAGCTCGTCCGAGCTGCACGCGTCCTCGCCGGCCGCGCCTCCGTCTTCGCTCGCATGGGGCATCACCTCGGCGGCTTGAGCGGTGGTAACCGCTACGCTCGTTTCTGGGGGAGGGGGTTTGCAGAGGAAACGAACACCGACTCGGGTAACAGCGGTACACACACGGTTATCGGCGGTGGTATTATTATTATATATGTGCTTGGCGACAACCCTACCGGCGGCACATCATCATCACTGCGAGATTGGCGCACCTATCGCGGCGGCCGGCGTACGGCGGCCGGCGCCGCCGCAACACTACCTTTGTCCGCGCGCCGATAACGCACCATCACACAAGAAGACACAGCAGCGACGCGAAGCGATATGCAAAAATCCGGAGACGACACGACTGGACGGCAAACAAACGACACAACGACGAAAAATTCACACGATTATAATATGATTATTTATAGGTATTAAAGAGATGCTTGACGTCTTTTACTCGAGACGCGTTCGACCGCCGCGGATTACGGCAATAATAATTAATAACGTTACCTATTAACTACCATCGCGATTATTATTTTATATATTCATATATCGTTACATTCGACACTTGTTAACGGCACGCACTCGTGTCGCGTAGTATTAAAATATTATTACACTTGTGTCGTAGTCGTAGACGCATAAGTACGCGGGAGTGCACGCGCGCGCGCGTGTGTGCGTGTACGTGTGTATTACTGTCTGGCGCATAAACGCGCGAGTTGTGCGTGAACTGGCGTACGATGCGCCGGCGACGACGGACGTGTATTTGAACCGGACGGTACACTAATGTCGACGATGCGAACACGCGCGGAGGACTTCTCGACTCGTCGTCCGGTCGGCCGCATACCACACGGGGCAGAGCAGGGAGCCGACCAATCGACACGCGGATAACCTCCCCCGCAGCCCGCAGTCCCCGAGCTACCACTGGCTCGCAATGCGCCGTGCCACTCCGCGCACACACGCACAAGCGCTTGCAACGTTTGTACACACGCACACGCACACGTCGGGTACACACTAGCGCACACGTATTATATTAAACTCTGCGCTGCTAGCTCACGCACGCACGCACGCACACACACGCAAACAAGCAAACGACACACGGACGCTACTAACGTGTTAACGATAGCGCAGGGATTCTCAATGTAATATATTATTATAGTTACCATATATTATATACATATATATATATTGAAGTGTTATAAATTGTTGTTGTGTTGCGTTGTCGTTAGTCGTTATTATTGTTGTATTGTACGGTCTCGGCGCGAAACACGTTCGTAACCGTCACGGTCATAATGTCTTCGGTGGTCAGTTTTACCGCCTAAAGTCGTCTATGGTCGCAGTGGTTTCGAGCGTTGACCGCCGCTACGGGAGACCCGTCGACGTCCTCCCTCGCCCCTGCTGCATCAACAACAAAAAGTATACCACCGACCGTCCGGTGCTAGTTGCTGCGATTTAAAGATTTACGTTTTGTATTACATAATATCAACAATAATACACCCCCTCCTATCGCCACCACATAAACGTCCGAAAATAAACTGTAATACAACTATATAATAAACAAATACATTAATTATAAGTTGTTATATATATATATATATATATATATTGTTAAAATGAGTGAAAAAAATATTTTATAAATTGTTATAATGTCTAAGACGGGTGACGTGAACAATCACTAAACATTTAACAAATCAATAGTGAGCCAACAGTCCCTTAAACGTGATATAGTGGCCATGATTGGTCCAATAAATTGTATTGAACCATTAAATAAATAAATTGTTCATGCAACCCGACATAAGCATGATATAAAATAATAAACCATTAAAAAAAAAATTTAATAATATAGCAATGAATTGATTTGAGTGAATTCGCTTTTCCGGAAAATATTAAATAATACATATATAGTGAATGAAATAAAATTATTGATGTAAAACTGCTGCAGAGTTTTATATATCACCGAACGATTATTTTAATAGTTATTACTTTAACTATGTAGATATACAGATTTCGAAACGATGATGCGGACCATCAATATTACACCAACAGTATTAATCAGTGAAATGGAAAACTCTGAAACATTTATTACTTATATAATATATTTTAATATATTTTAGTTCTGTATATTTGAACTATATAATAATAATTAATATAAACATTAAAGTAAATTATATATGTATGGCATATATGCTTTAAAACGTATTAATACCTAAAATAAATAATAAATAGTTAAATTTAAAATAAATAAATAATAAATAGTTAATTTTAAAATTTCCAAAATGCAAATTAAGTATAGATATTTACCTATAAAATATAAAATATAAGTATCTAAGATACCTATTATATACCTTTAAGTTAGAGGACAGGAGAATAGATTTTTTTTAAGAGCTCGACAACTTATTTACAAAAACATTTTTAAATGTGTAAAAATACTGCAGACGTATTCAACATGTCAACATAGTAAATTATATTCAGTCGAACCAAATGTTGTGTTAGCTTTATTATTAGAGTCCTATATTATATAGAGATCTAAAATCTAACTTTAAGGCAAAAATATTATATGACATCTCACATGGTTTTACCGATATTTTAATTTTAAAGTTTACTAGGTATGTATTTATTTTTCTCTTTACTTATTTTTTATTTTTTGACACCTATTTAACAAAAAAAAAAATATTTTATGTAATGTTGATCGATAAGAACTGCTTCCCCAGCATTAGCTTTACTAATAAAAGGTACTGCAATTTAATTTATATAAATTTTCTATACATTGTATCACTTGTTTATTTTGTAAAATATATTATTATTATGTATATAAGACATAACTATTTATAAAATATTACAATAATAAAATATTCATAACTATATAGCTTTAAAATTTAAATATTAATAAAGCCTAAGAGATGACCTAAATAATATTCTTATCTTTACATTTTATAATAGGTCGATTCTGAATTCACTTTTATATTTAAGCTAATAACACAAAATTGGTTCTATCAATTTTAGACGTTGACCATTTTCTTTACAGGTTAGGTTAGGTAACTATATATAGATGCTATACTTTACATGGCTGCAACATGCATGAAAAACGTAACGATAAGACAAGCATCAGTATATAATATATAGACTTAAAGTCACTTTTGTACTTTTGCAGATTTAAAATTTCTGGATGGTAAATAATTAGTAAGAAATACTGTTTAATATTCAAACTATGATATAGGCACTTTTACAGTATTATTATTATTGCGGTAGAACATGGTTCATATATATTTATATGTATTAGTAGTCGGTACTCGGTAGAATGAATATTTTATTAATGGACCACAATTATTTTAAAAATAGCCATAAATTATTTCAGGTAGAACTGTGTTGGTTCGTGTTTCGGTTGTACGCCACGTTTCTCAAAAATCCCAAGTAAAATAAAGACCGTGTACGAGTATACGTGATATAAAAACGTGTACATACTATACAAAATGAATAGAGGTACGCGTCGGTTATCGATACCAAAATTTTTTAACACTACTATCATTAATCTGTTTTAAACTCAGAGTTTTAGTTACTTAAATAACGTCGTCGTAATATCTAACTTGTAAGTTGTAAGTATACGCAATATTAATTTAAAAGCATGCACTTTATTTATAATTATTTAAATACATTTTATATATTATATAATATATAAATCTATATTGATCAGGACCTTGAATTTATTCATTTTGCATACCTACCTATATCAATTAATTATATTACGTATATTAATATAGGTATATATAAGGTACATGGTTTTTTTTTTGTATAAAAATAATTTTTATAAATCTTTACCATTTATTTATTTTTTTGTGATGTATATGCTATAATTGTTTATATACGTACAATTTTAATATTTTACGCATATTATACCATAGTTTACTATTTATATTGTACTACCATTTAGCACCTTGGGGCGTGCTTAAGGAAGAAGTGGTGGTTATGTCACATCCTCCCTTTAGCTTATTTTTATCATTTAAAATATATGATAAAGCAATAAAATGATATTTACCACTATAAAACATAGTCTAATTATAGTAAAAACTCATATCCCCCACTTTCAAAAAAGCTGAGCACGCTACTGTTAAGCAATATACCATTTTATATGGTATTATATACGTATATAAATTTGAACTAATTTTAAAAAGTTTATTTCACATATTTTTGAATTTATAGTGCATTAGTCACGAATTGACTAATCGAATAAGTGCATATTTCCTATTTTCGAGTATATAATAGTATAAATAGTATAATAGTATAATAGTATAAAGTGCACGTATATTTCATTATAGTTTTTAGTGCATTAAATACACAGTCAGACAGATTTGACTTCAAATTCTTGATAATGACTAAGAATATAATATAATACCAATTTTTCTCAAACAGGAAATTTAAAAATTGTATTTACTAATAATAAATCTTAATGCATCAGGTTGGGGATCAGTGATCAGTGATCACAATGCATATCAAGAATCATTATAAATTTATATATTTTTGTTAACAATAAATTCAACATTATCTAATAAAAATAAAAATAATGAACAAAAAATTTAAAATATACAACTATTGTTATTTGATAGTATACAAAATGATTCACCAAGCTTGCTTACTTCTTTTTTCTACAATAATGTACTTATACAAAATGTGATTTTTGGACTTTTTAAATATACTTAAAGACCTATTTTCAAATTCTTGAGAAGATACCTAAAGAGTATCCTGTAGAGATATAAACTCCTGTTTATCAATGAAGAAGCCATGTTCCTACTCTAAATATTTAAACGATAATTTTTCTGAAAATTTTTATGTAGAAAATCAAAATTCGAACGAGTAGTATTTGAGTTGTCTAACTTAGCGTACCAAGGATAATAGGTCTAATGTTTGGAAGATAATATAAGGGCCATAGCCCATGGTGATATGAAAAATGTAGTAATTAAAATTAATCTATCAACATTTATAAAAATGTTCTAAGTTTATAAATATGTAATAAACATTCAAACATACAATATGACATCTACTTTAAATGTTTATAAAACCATTTTTTAGCATTTTAATCCTTAGTATAAACATTTTAATAACTGAAAAACTATTCGTTCAATTTTTGAATAAGGCATTTAAAAATTTTTAAAAAAATTATCCACTAAATAAATTACAGTAAAAAATGTGGGTTTTTGCTTGAAAATCAGAAGTTTCACCACAGGGCATTCCTTTTAAGTAGTATAGAAAATCTCAAGAATTTAAAAAAATGATCTTTGAGTATTTACCTATATTTAAAAATTTCAAAAATCAGATTTTGAATAAATTAGTTAGATATTAAATGAACAAATGTGAGTTACCATGCTTGGTGAATCATCTTGTATAATAAAGTATAATCAAGATTTAGGACTTACGTGTATTCAATAATATTGGTTCAGTTATTAAAACGTTTTGTACATAATTTAAATATCCATGCGCGTGAAATGGTTGGTTGTCAACTGTTTGTGCACTTTTACCAGAAAATTGAGAAATAGATATAAATAGGCATACCATAAAACTAATTCTATTTTAACTTAATTTGTTTTTTGTTAACTGCTCTGATTTGTTTGACTATCATAATAAAATAATTACTCAAACATCGTATATCATTTTCTCATTTATCTATCAAAGCACAAACTTCTTTACGTATTCACAATTTGGGCATTAAGTATAGGTATAAATATTAAAGTATATATTATATTGTAAACTCGCTACCTAACCTATATAGCAAAAAGCACGTTTCGTTTGCGGTGACCAGACTTGGCAACATTTGTATTAGTAGTTGTGATCAGATTTTAATTGTGTAAATTAATATAACATTATAGTAGTTATGACTTATAGGCTATGAAAAATAATTAAATATTTTTAACACATCAGTTTATAATATTTAGCTTTCAACTTTCGTTATAAATATAGATATTAGTTATTAACATTTACAAAATGAATACATACATTCGGATAACAATTTATTTGACTAATAATGAAATTAATTATTATAATGATGATGATCAATTAATAATATATTATATTTAATATAGTACGTACTATGTCGAATTTACAATACATATTTACATAATGTACGGATTCAAAAATTGGCCAACGACGATGGAATGGTGTACATTATTACAGTAGGTATAATGATAATTATTTGACCCAGTAGTCGATATCATATATATATATAATAGTTATTGTATTTTTTCCATGTCCCGTCAAACGACCGACACTTAGCGACGACCACATAAATATAATACCTACATGCCTATATATGCATATATTATATACATACAAAATTGTTGAGGTTAAAAAAACAGTATACACGACGTGCATACTTAACCTGACCTATACCTCGAATCTTTGTATAAGAAAAAAATGCATTTGTTTACCTATAATATTATAATACTCTATAATATAATATAAAGTTGATATAACTATAAACATAAGTATACGAAGTGTCGAAATACGTAATATTCATAGTATTCATAGTATTCATAGTAATAGCAGTATAGATATGTGTGCCGTGTGCGTTACGATGTATCTATATAAAAATAGTTTTTTTCCCCATATCATCGTATTGTTGAGGGGGGCGGGGAAAAATTCTTCCGTCTATACACTCCGCATGTAGGATTCGAAGTAGTTTCCTCTTTAAACATATCAATGTATAATATTAAATATAATAGTTTCGACGAATGAAACACAAGTCAGACACTGCCGTTTCTTGACGTATAGGTACGAAGGTATTAATCTGACTTAATGACTGATGTCTTACCTATTTTTTTAAAACAATAACATCACTGCGCAGCAATTAACTGATTTTTACTTTTGGCGTTTTTTATATCGAAGAGGACGCCCAATTTTGGCGGGAACATATTGTATAATACACAGCTATAATAATAGCAGTATATTATATGATGAAAGGGAGGGGCCAACAATAATATAAATCACCACAGGTTTGTGAGGGGGCTTGTAATTATATTTGAATAAATTCAATAACCTTCGTATATAGATGATCATATTTATTGGGTACAGACGTATAGTAATTATTTTTACACAATATATATAGTGCAGCTATAACATTAGGTATACAGAAAAAATTGTTTAGGTTCAGTTGTAACCCATACCCCCTCCACAATAATGGTTGTGCCACTGCGTTAAACGTGTAGTAGGGTGTTATATATATGACAACAACAATGTCCAGTGTATAATAATAATAATAATAATAATAATAATAATAATGAAATATATCATAATGAAACTACGACAGTAGCACCACATGCGGTATACGATATACCTATTTAATAATTTTATTAAATTAAATATATGTATATACCACCGTCGATATTTCCTTATGGTTCGCTGCGAAAAGGGCTGCGGACGAGTGCACCGTGCACATAATATAATGAGTATATTATAATAACGCATTATAGGTATATTAATGTACTTACATAGTGCGATTACACACTCGCGCGCGCCCGAACACTCCGTACAACATTTCACGGGTTGTTAACGTGCGGCACGACATGGTAATATTATTATAATAATAATATAGGTATATACTATGAGCTGCAGCCGAGACGCATCGTCAGCGTACATATTATTTTTATATTTTGTATATTATAAAAAGGAGATTCCGCCGCGCTGCATAATATATTACATTAACAACAGTTGTACGCGCGCAGATATGTGTACGTACTGTTTTTATTATCATATCCGGATTTGCTTAATCTCGCTCAAAGAGCGGTACCGACTTTTTTCCTACACGAAAATCGCGATAACAGCCCACATTGGACCACGGCGGTCGACGGTGCAGTACTGCAGTGTATATTATATTGATGATATGATATCCCGCGAATTATTACAATAATAATATTATCAAATATATGCACGGCGTCTACTTGACCACTTGCAGGATATGGATATCAATATATGTATGTATCATAACACAGTTGTATAATTATTACCATAGCTGTACCAGTGTACCAAGGACCGTCTGGAACAATTTGCTGGCTTAAAAATGTTTTTGCTCGAAAACTATTACTAATATTTTACATTATATTAGTATTTAGTTTATACATATATTTTATACAAATATAGCTTTATTTAGCTATCTATAATTTATATTTTTCAGTTGTGGTTCATGTATAGATAGAAATATTAACAATTTATCACACTTTTACAGCACCCATATATTTACATTTACATTTATATTTACAATTTAAAAAACCCATGTGTTCAAATTATATAATTTAAAATCTCAAACAAAAAATGTAATAAATGTATATAAGTTTTAAACAAAACATTTTAATAATACAATGGATAATAATTATTTGTACATAAAACATAAATATAAATACGACTAATAAAGAAAAATTACGATCATCTATACTGGTATTGTTGTATGCGCTAACGTGTTTCGGTGAAATACACGATTAAATTAAAATATAATAATAATAATAATAATAATACTGTCAAGTAGACAGTATCATATTCATAATATAAGTCAATGAAGCAAATGAGCTGAGACAGCAGTTTGTAAATAATATTTAAAAATATGAGCACCGCGGCAATGTGGGTTTTCTATCGAGACACTGGTGTAGTAGCGTTTCATAGAGACCCGTGTTTTATATATTTGTTTTGTTTAATAAAATAATATCTGTGTCGAGTGCAAATTATTATATTATTATTGAGTAGCCACAACGCGTTAGCTTTACTCCGAGTCTGATCTGTAACCGATTGATTTATGGTCTTTGAAGGCGATGTCTAAAAGGTGAAGTGGTCATATCGACATTTTGAGAACAATTCTGTAACCGGTTGATTCATCGTCGTTTGAGTTCTCAAAATTAAGTAGAAGTGTACCATCGAAAAGATAAGTATACGACAGTATAGTCAATTAAATATTATTTCTATGGTGTTTTTTAAAGTTGCCCATAAAATTTCTATTTTGTTTATATCTAAATAATCAACCACATAATTTCCACGTTTGGAATAACAAGGGAATTCAATCTATCGTTACTTATATAGATAATTTTAAATTACACACTGTATAATTAGTAACATGCGGATATACATGCAGTGTTTTGAGAGTATACGTTATACCCCCATGTGTTGCCTCCGTCTTATTACTAACACACAACATAGCAAATTTTATGTTAAAAAGAATCTGTTTTACTCTGTTATATTTTTAATACTAGAGAGAATTGATCAGTTACCAAATTTATAAAGATGAAAATATAGTACTTAGAACTCCATGAAAGCTTTTTTGATATTGTTATTTTAAAATAATTTAAGAGCTTTAAAATATATATATATATATATATATATAAAAATTATAATTTTAAAATGCTCAAAAATATAACACGCTAAAAATTAAAATACTGAAGAAATCTTATAATGTTAATAATATTAAAAATAACAAAGTAAAACGGAATTTTCTCGACGTACAATTTGCTATGTTGGGCGTTAGTAAGACGGAAACAACACATGCGCCCTCTTTTAAGACGAACTTTTCGTCTTGCGTGCGAAAACAGTGGCTCGTAGGAATTACGTAGTACGTATAATGTCGACATAACGGGGGAATAAGCGCGGGCTAAACCACGGCTAAGTCTCTAAAAAGACTCGAGTTTATCGCCGTGGTTTAAAAGGAAAACAAATATATGGCTCCGAGCTCTTATATACTATAATAATATTAGGTATATATAGGTATAAATCGTCACCGTACATTGTATATAGGTCGTCGCCGACTCGCTACATTTTCGCTTCGCAGAACTCGGACCCCAAATCCGCCAACACAAGTTGCACGGATAAGGGTGGGAGTGGCGAATATGTATAAATTATATATATATGTATGTATATATATGTATATAAGTATTTTATGTATATTGTATACACACCATACACGTTATATACATATAAATGTATAATATAAATAATATAATACATTACACATGTATTATATTATTATTATTATTATTATTATATTGAGGCATTCGGGTGACGTAGGATGGGCTGTTCCGAGAATTTTTGCTACAGCATCCCCTGCAGTAGATATATCACACTGCACTGCGTTTAATAATATTATTTACGACGTTTTGTGGTATACTATATTACCGCGTCGTACATTATTATTATTATT
The DNA here is from genome assembly GCA_014851325.1 of Pentalonia nigronervosa. Classification (NCBI taxonomy): domain Eukaryota; kingdom Metazoa; phylum Arthropoda; class Insecta; order Hemiptera; family Aphididae; genus Pentalonia; species Pentalonia nigronervosa. The sequence goes on along the minus strand of JACXSJ010000831.1, from coordinate 47,308 downwards.
ATTATTACGGTTGTGTTGTAAAAAGTAAAAACACGTATAATATATGTACCACACGTTGAATCGCGAACCGTCGTCTGCGTAACTGTATCTAACGACATGTTAAACACGGATACTTCAGATATGGTTAAGGCTCTGAACTCTGAAGTTGATGACTTTATAATTTTTTTTTTTTTTTTAACGTCTTAAACGATGCCTTCCTAGCTGAAAATATGTTTTAATTTAAAATAACACACAAATCTAAATAACTAATTTTAATTTTGCATTATTCAACAATTGAAGACAATTTTTAACCAATTTCCAACTAATCGAAAGAAAAATCAAAAGTACTAACACAAAAATATTAATAAATTTTTTCATAAAAATACAATTATGCTATGAATCTTGTTTTATATATTTTATTATTAGTAAAATATATTTGATTCATAAAGTTGAATGCATTAATTATTAGAAAAAGTATTATTTATTTTGGTACTTTTAAATTTTTATTAAGGACATTTTTAGGTCATATTTTAATTTTTATGGGTCATCGATTTGTGATTCCTACTCATGGTACCTATCTGCGTATATATATATATATATATATATACTAATAAATTTCAGATACGTGCATTCATAATATTATATGTCCTATTTATATACGATTTGACTTTCATTATTATAGGTGATAAGTAGGTAGGTACACTGCTCACTACTGTCTACTACACTACTGTACTAGATGTATATACAACGGCGCAAACATATATTATAATATATTAGTCTAGGGCTAGGAACTTAATGCACTTAAAAATAACTAAATATGTATGCATTTATATTTATGTTTATAATTTTGTATGATATAATATAAATACAGGAATTATATTTATATAAAAAATTGCTTTTTCTAGTTTCTTACAAGAACCGTTTACTAACCAGTGCTAGAATTGGTGGTGGAGGTGCATAAGAGGACGGAGCTTCTCTACTATTTTTATTTTTTTTGCATTTTGCAACTATTTTTTTTTTTTTTTATTGGAACGGGGACGACATAAACTAATGCTCGAACATTTTGCTTGAAATTATTTTTGATAATACCTACTGATGTCCTATAACTGCAACATAATATTGCTATCAAAATGTGAATTTCAATAATTTAAAAAAATTGTTTTTTTTTAATTATGGCTGAATGTTTGAAATGTAATTGGAAAAAATGTCGCAAAATTGGGTGAATGTAAATCCACATTCATTTACATATAGTTACAAATATATTATAATTGAAATTTATATATATACAGCTGAAATGTATAGTATTCAATATTTAAGCAAAACGGGGGTAAAAGCCCTCGTGGGTCCGTGTTAATAATTTTGCACTTGGAACGCAGTTTTTAAATCCTTGGATTGGGCTCCTTTTAATTAATTTTCAGTTTCAGCACTGTCACCAACCAATTTTAAATAAGAGAATCGGGAGTTTTTTTGGTTTATAAATTTATAATTAAATGTATAACACATCTCTATATAAATGTCTGATATGAACTCATCAGACACCCTAACAACACATATTCGTTTACGCAAATTACCGAAACTTTTTCAAACATTATATTCTGATATTTTACCAGACCTAACACAATATTATTATATGATAACACACGCTTTTGCGATATTCACCAATATTCAGAATACAAAACTCATAGAGACTATAGTTATGTAAAGCAAAAAAAACAAAGTATAATACAAATGTATTTTTTTAATTATAAAAATTTGAAAATACACTGACAAACATATTAACAAACAAATTATTATATCTATATGTACCTATAAAATAACGTAAAACCCGCATATTTCGTGAAATTGACGAATCAATAGTGTCGAGTTATTACTCGATTTATTAATAGGACCAGTGTTTTTTTGTATAGGTACTATGCAATATGCATAATATAATCCAATATTTGATAAGATTCGGACCTCTAATTGTTATTATTAATATTTATCATGATATACTTATAATGTCAACATTTATGGTTAATCATAATTATTGCATCGAGTATTTTGACAATATCAATTGCGCGCGAAAACGAGAAGTAAAACTAAGTAATACATACAATGTACATTGTAAAAATGTACGGCAGGTAGCTGATATGATTAACAAAAATCGAAATTCAGTCATTTTGATCATCTGCACGCTAGGTGAATACATAATTCGACGATGATTTCATATGTATTCATATTGTTATTATCATTAGACTTCCACAATTCTATAAATATTATATAGGTTTCTATATATATTTTATAATAATACTAGCTGATCCGACAGACGTTGTCTTGTCTTAATTATGAATATTGAATTCGAATCGGTATAATTAATAAAAAAAATATTTTAAAAAAAAGTGTTTATTATTCTAATGCTTTATGATATACACGTTTTTAATTTTTTTTCTTGCGTGTATATAAATAGTTTTGTTGGTATTCCGATCCGGTAACAGGCGACATAAAACTGGCCATGTGAAAAACATGAATTTTCAAGATTGATGCCACAAACACTTAGCAACTACCCTTGTGATTTATTTATCGACATTGCAAATGCTACCTACACTGGAAATCGCAACCGTTTAAAGTCGAATGGCATGCCGTTCGGAATCAAAAGAATCCGTGAAATCAAAACATCTTCACCTTTGTACTTCCCTTTCAAAATTGTGGCTTCAAAACGTTGTTTATTAATTTCTTCACCGTAAGTCGGGTGCCATTACAAAGACGTAGCTGGTTTATATTTCGCAATATAATGATTACCGATCCGATTTTTAATTGCAGATTATGAGGTGGTAATCCAGGCAATTTCAGTGAATTTAAAAACTCCATTGAATAGTTGACAATATAATCTTGGTTAGCAACGGATCAATCGATTTGTACGTCATTAATTCGCCAGCTATCTTATTTTAAATCTGAAAATTCATTTTGTTGACATTAACGTTTTTTGCAACCAATATAACTCTTTCGCTCAACCATACACGATCTTTGTAATTTTGAGCAATGTTTAGAAAAACCTTCTCGATGAGTTCGGTTTCAGTTTCAGTAAAGTGACAAAAATTGGTAGGAAATATAATGTACCCAGACGATGAGTCAATAGGTATTTTTCGGTGTAATATATATGTTCGACCATGTGATCTTTATATTTGTTCCATAAATCAATTGGTGTTGATGGGAAGCATGTAGACAAAATTATGGAAAACAATATTTGTATTTGTTTAGAGTTTGACGAAACCACAGCATTTTCGAGAGTGTGGTCCCAATGAGTGTCATTCTCTAGCAATCCCTAACGTTGACAGGCTTCTCTGTATGTGCCGCACAATACATCATCAATAGTTTGCAGATGTTAGAACGATGTTGGGCCACAAACATTGACTAATAGTAAACGCAAATAAAAACACTCGTTTTGGATAGGATGAACTATGTAAAGACGTCCTAGTGCATCAGTGGAAAATACTTGAGGGTAACTTGGAACTGGCTGTCCTTGTTTCCGTCATTGAAATTTCTTTAACAATTGATTCCAGGAGGTATAATATCGTGGCATTTAAGAATAAAGCAATGTTCTAGCAAAGTCATTATCCTGGCACATTTCAAAGAACCTGGTCAATGTCGTGGATGGCGGCCTCTCAACTCGTAATACGTTCTCCGCTGTAAAGTATATAGATATAAATAAATGTCAATATATTATTATAAACCAATAGTAACCATTTATAAACAAAAATGTCCATCGTAAATCTCAAAATCTCTGTTTGAGCACCTCTTGGGGTTAGGTTTTTCCAAAATTTTCTTTCGTAAAAACCATCTCCCGGCAATTACGAACAATTGAAAACAAATTTGAGCAAAATCGGCCCAGCCGTTCATGCGTGTTGGCGTGACCAAGGGAAATAGAGATACATTTTTATATATATATATAAATTTACTCATTCCAGACTAAGTGCATTTTTGTATGACGTGTGTTTATATACACTATATAGTGTATAGGAACTACAAATATAGATAAATCGATCATGTGTGATCATATGTTTTATATTCTTATGATATTTTAAAATTTATTGTAGTCAATATTTTTATGGTTTCATTGAAATTAATACGTAAATCAAGATGCTTAAAAGTAAAATAACTAACTTTTTTAGGTTCGACTTAATGGATTGAGTATGATAGCAGTTCACACAGGGGTACCAGTGTGCCACTAATGCCTGAGGAAGTTTTTAATACACTGGTCAAAAAACATCATAAATTTGATTTTGCACTAATAAATATATTAAAATAATAAATAATTATATGAATTCTATATGTTAATAAATTCAATTAATAATTGAAAGTACAAAAAACAAATAAGTATGTATTTATTTAGGTACTCCGTCGTTTTTACTCAAACTTCTATCAAAAAAAAAAAGTTATAAATTTAATAATAAATATAAAATTATCTATAATGTAAATTGTATAGAGTTAGTGGGAAGAATTTTTCGAGCGAAGCGGTTAGTTTTTTCTAGTTAAATGTGTTGGTCAAAACTTATGCCTCCCCTTTATAAACTGGAATAACATCATTGTGCCACCTCCAAAGTATACAACAAAATATTTTATTATCTTCCTCCTATTTGAATATTCCTGAGCATGTCTCTGATAGTTTAATTCGGCGTTAATCTGCGAGTATTATCGACAAGTGAACTACGTACGGTATAAGTTATTACGAAATTAAGTGGAATTAAGTTTCACGTCTTTAAATTTTATGTAAATTGAACGTATATAATATTTATATGTGACTTGTTATTAGTAGTGATACAATTATTATCACTGGAGTTGGTTAATTTGGGACGATGACGACAAAAAACCCGCTTAGCACTTTGCAGAACTTCAAAACGGAATAAACGAATAATATTTAATCCGTGAAATATAGCGACTATATATGTATATACTATGACAGCACCTATTGTCTATTTTGCATTCAGACCTTAGATAGTTAGGAGTTTTTTAATTTTTCAATAATATTAGATTCAATGTATAACCATTTTTGTTGTACGTCTAGATTTGGAGTAATACCTAACCTAACTTGGAAGTAGGTATTAGTTACACGGATAAGTATTAGGTAGGCATATATAATAAATGTTATCATACAGAGTTCAAATTGTTATCTTTGTACATGCCAACAACTAAACAGCAAGCAAGACGTGCCTAAATACCTACCAATATCTAAATAGGTACTTACTAGCTTCTATATTAATATTAGTATAATATTTAGCTAATAAACTACAATACCCATTACTCAACATCATATAGATTTATAGATTCATAATATAAAGTCATAAAGTTTTTATCGGCGATAACAGTAATTTATCATTATAACTTGTTATCTTACATTATGCATACTTAAATTTACCGTTGACCGCATGAAACTATAAACATTTTAATACGCAGATCAAAGTAATAACATGAAATAAACGCATTTCTTCGTTTGTATCCGTATAATAACTAGCATGAATACATATATTCATTCCGATTCACGTCAATGTACACACGTTGGTTGATGATTAACTTTATAAAACAGAAAAATTATTTAGTGATTTAAATAAAGTATAAAAATAATAATATTATGGTCATATTGATTAATGTAGCCTATTAGCAATAGAGTATTCGTAGTTAGTTATTATTTTTAATTATAAATACCAAACACCTTTATTTGCAGTGATTTGTGAATCACTCAAAATAATTTTTTCAAAATCCAACTTAAATTATTAGGAAGTTTATTATTGTGTATGCCAATTATTAATATAAATAGGTATAGTTTATTATTATTATTACAAAATTAATTTCATACTACCAATTGGTAGCATAGGTAGTCTACTTTTATATCGTAATTATAACATGTCTAAGAAAAAGTAAAGCACAATATTGTATATTTCAATAATTGAGAAAAGCATACTTTACAAACCTGCTAAGCGTACCCATTAACTTGCCGCTTCTAACATAATAATATATCAAAATCAAATTACACACTTGGAATTAAAACCGACAAGTAGAAGTATATAATTATAAAAAACAATTTTTTTCTTATTTAAAAAGTCCTTTAGGTTTCAAGTAGGTACATTTCCAAATTATTTAAGTACTTATAGTTTAATTAATTTTAAAAGTATACGAATTCTCTATAGTATTGATACGCGTAAATATCTACTTACATTTTTTTAAAATTATGTTAGTATGACCATGATTTGGGGGTACTTATATAGGTACCTATAAAGTAGTAGATTTAACAATTAAAAGTGTTTAATTAGTGATTTAATATAATTTTATAGAATGCGACAATGCGTGTTACATTGTTAATTGACCATATCATCGCACAATATAATATATAGAATCTTTTTCCATTTTACCGCAGACATATATGAATACATACACTATACATATACTATACTATATTTTCATAAAGTCTGTGATTTTACCTTATTAAATATAATATATGTATTATTTAGGTGTACTAATACTTAATTTTATATAAAATAATAACCTTTTAAACCAATTTGTATTATATTTTTAAAAATGATGAATTTAATTTTTAGTTTTAACAGTTTTATTTTAGTGTACCTTACATAATTAATTCATTGTTATTTAGATACTATATTGTATATCTAAACTATATTATAATGTATGTAATTATTACAACAATATTTTTATTAGGTATAATATTATGATTAACATTACATCATTATAAGTCCATAGCATATTAATCTATTCATATAATAATATAATAGATTTATAATTTTATAAATATCCAACAGTTAATATGAATATTTTGAAAAGTTAAATTGAAGCGCTATCTAGTGGTTTTTATCTTTAGCCATCTAGATCATGTTCAATAGATCTATGTGTAATATACAGAGTGATTCTTTTATCGTTGAACACTCATTATTTCAAAAAGTATTGACTTTTTTTGAATTTTTTTTTCTAAAAATTTTAGATACATGCTTTTCTACATTTGTATAAGACTTTTATTTTTTTCATACTTATATTAATTGATCAAACCATTATCAACATTTGATTTTTAAATGACAACTCGTACTAAAAATCGTATAAAGTAATAAGGCTATTTTTTTTTATAAAGTATCATGTTCAAATTTTTATTTTTCGTTAATTCGTTAACGAGATATAGCTCCCCAAAGTTGGGTGGTTTTGGTAGGTGTTTGAATGTAAATTTGTTATACATGGCCAGTAGAACCGCAGAAATTAGGATTTTTATGCCCCAGGGTAAAATATATTACACATTTAAAGTCAATTCACTAAGTACACTGTACATTAAGCTAAAGTTGTGCCCCTAAATGTATTGTAGAATGCTTGTTTGGCAGTGTATCGTGCAGTTTGCCTCACTGAAGGTGATTGCGGCATAATACTTATCAATTATAAAGACCAGAAGTTAAAAGTAATAAATTCGATATCGTTTGACCCTATGGTATAATAATGATAATCATTGTACCTTCTCACTACAATAACTTATTGTCATAAACTCATAATGGACATAATCATAAACAAGTATACTAATAGATAAGTAAACTTAGTCTCATATTATAAGTAATTGTTCCATTATTCTTAGTTCATAAGTAAAACATATTAATTTTGATCAGCTGTTATTTGTATTGTTCTATACACTCATGGTTTAAATATATCTTAAACAGTGGTTATACTCATTGACTGATATAATGAGTATAATTATTATACTTATAATAAATATACTAAATTTTTTTTTTCTCAAAAAAAGAGATCTTCGTTCGTGGTTGTACCTACCATGGCTAAATGTGTCTTACTATTGCAGATACATGATACCTACTATCTTATATCGTGCTCTATGCTGATATGATAATTTCATGGTTATATAATATGGAAATATACCTTATACCAAGTTATTATTGTTCACGTTATGGCAATATGTGGAGTAGGTAAACGGTTAGGTTATAAAATAATAAGAATAAATTGAGTTGTGATTGACGTGATTCATGAGTCGTTAATACTACTTAATAGATTATTTATTTCTAATACTTTACAGTTTTAATGATTAACTTATAATATAATATTAAACGTATATACATATTGCATTTTACATATTTTATTTAATAATTTAATCAGACATAATAAGTACCTTAATTAGTGAATGACACGTGAATTTGATACTTGGCGAGTACATTTGTAGAATTTTTTTGGTAAATTTTACTAGTTTGTAGTTGCAAAAATTAAAATAAATAATACAATACCTATTTCATTAACTTAAGAAATTTTGATTTCAATTTAATCATTTATACATAAACAATTTTTATTCGAATGTATACCTAATCTATGGATCACTAGTACCTACTGAATAATAATTATATGGCTTGTTATACAATCAAGTGGCATATCACTGTGCAGAAATATTAAAAACAACTAGATCTTACTGAGAATTATTGTAAAGTTTGTTTTGCTTTGACATTTAAATGTGGCATATTGATAGTCTAAGGTTATACCTAATATTTACTTACATAATATATCATTATTCTAAATTGGTTTCACAAAGGTCATTTTTCCTAATTTAAATATGCTACAATGAAATCTACTACCATATACAATTTGGGAGATTCTGTATGTAAAATCATATTCATACTGCTACCTTTAATTACATTTGAAAATGGTAACAGAGAAAAATAAAATTGATGTTTCACATTGGATTTAAATATTTCAATAGACTACAAAAGAAATTTAGGAACTTTTCTACTTTTCGGACACCCTAATTTTTGACAATTTTTTTTGGGGACTTAGTTGTATTTTCGAAGAAAAAAATTATAGTGAAGTCAGAATTTGACGCACGGACTTAGTTTCGAAGTTATAGCTATTTGAAGTTAGTTAATATATATGTGTGTTACGTTAAATGGCTTATATTGCACATATTTAATGTGTTTACTCGTGGTCTAATGGTGCGATGGGTGCCGGATTTAATTTATCGAAGTATAGTCAATGACACCACCTAAAGTAGATCGCAGGGTAAAAACAAAATGCATTTT
>JACXSJ010000831.1:0-38194 GCA_014851325.1 Pentalonia nigronervosa | reverse complement strand
TCGGCGCCGTCGCTGCGCTCCGCAAATCGAAAATATCCCTCGACTTGCTGTGCAACACCACCTAAAGTAAGTCACAGGGTAAAAAAAAATTCATTTTATTACACTTTTTTTAAAAATTTATCAGAGGAGAGATAAAATATATTGGCTATTTAAACAAAATATTATAAAATACGTAATTTTTAAAGTGCTATAACTTAAAAACTAATAATTAGCCCCAATTTATTTTTGCACCATCGTTTTTAGAATGTCAAAATACATAAAATGCAAAAAAAAAATATGCAACATTTAGGGTGTCCGGTAAAGTAGAAATATACCGAAATTTAATATGTACCAATATTTTTAACTGTTGTATTATTTAATTATTATATTGACAAACACATTTTTCAGATAATCAAGAGTGGAGAAAATCTAATTGGACTAACTGCATATTTCCAATAATATGAATTGAATACTATAAATTGTGCCAATATTAATGTTTTGTAATTTGTATTATATTTTATAATTAATTTAAATGTGTTGACAGCATTAATCATTACAACTCTAAAGACATATGTATGTTGTGTTTAATATACACAATATAATATGTAGATTGTGTACTTGAAATAAAGTATTTTAAAAATAAAAAAGTAAATATGTGACTAATAATTTTATTTAAATTACTACTAGATTCCTAACTAGTACAAATGATCAATATGAAGAATTTAAAAAACATTTTATATTTTTTTTATATATATTTAAAATTATATTATATTACATTGCATAATGATAATTACTAAATTCTTCTGTCAATAATGGGTGTTGTCAAATAATAATTAGTACTAAATTCAAGTTATAATATTATTAACACCAATTTTTAAATGTTATTATATTTTAAGTCTAGGGTAATTGGAAAGTTTATTTTAATTTTTTGAATACATGTTATATTTTTACTTATATTTTGCATTACAGCAAAATGAACATTTTGATTAAACTGTTTCATAATTTTGAAATAGGTTTTTCATAGTCCCTGATTTATAATTAAAGAAAAATTGTTTAATTGTTCATAATAATATTAGCATAAAATGTAAAAGCTTTGGTCGTGAATAGGGTTCAAAGCTAAAAAGAGCCTATAATCATCAAAATAAACGCTTAAAAAAACATTTTAAATGATCAAAAATAGTTACTCTTTCCCTTCAAAATCCAAAAAATTAAAATGTAGTAATTTTTTTAAGATTACCTTCTTATAAACAATTAGTTTTTGTTAGTGGTTATTGCTTGTATCATTTTAATGTAGAAAGTATACATAAAAAAAAAAAATCACATAAGTAAAAATAAACACTAAATTTGATATTGAGATCTGACCTCTACCAAATTTTAAGTCAAACCAATAAAATAAGTAAATCCTTATTTCAAACCCTATTCATGATGTTGAAGATATGAGTTTTTATTGAAAATATAATTAGCTTTTTAAGAGTTGTCTCATTGTCACATTGTTAATATTAAGATATACTATGTATTATATATTTATTTTTAAATTAAAAGTTATAACTCTTCATCTGAAGATATACAATTGGATGTAATTTTTAATGAATTTAAGCTAGATAGATAAGTTTTTTTTGGTTGGTATTGTATTTATATTCAACCCAATAATTTAGTGGTTTTGTGTGTTTGTCCACTCCTGTTTTCCTATCAAGTACACATCTTAACTAAAAAGTTTTTAATGTTAGTGTAAACACACATATGTTTGGATAAAAAATGTAATTTAACAAAGAATACCAGATGATTCATTACTCAAAAGGTATTAATGTTTTAGAAAATATATTTTTTACATAGTTTAGTCATTACAAAACAACATTTTTATTAAAAAATTATATTTTGAAATTATGAGATAATAAGTGTTTAATGACAAAAAAATCAGTCAAGAATAAATTACTTGTCCTTGTCTACACCAATACTTTTGGGAAGTGAATGTAGTGTGGAATAATTGATGAGTTTTTAGTTGGTTCATATTTTTTTAAAGAAAATCCTAACGGAAATAAATTTTTTAAAACATGATTTGCCAATTTTGTTGGAAAATATTCCACTTCAACAACATTTGGATTTAATTTGGCAGCAAGATGGTGCACCAGCATACAATACTTTAGTCGTATTTGCACACATGCAGGAAATATATGGAAACAACTGGTTTGGAACCCATAGCCATCACATTCTGATTCAAGTGTTCTTGACTTTTTTTTGGGTCATTTAAAGAATGAAGTTTACAAACATGAATTAAATATTGTAGAAAAGCTTAAAACAAAAATAAAATGATGTTGAAAAAATATTCAATCTTCAATAATAAAAAAAGGTACATCAACTGAAGTAGTGAGGTGTTTATCCAAAAATGGTAAACAATATGAATATTTGTTAAAATATAAGTATCATTAATATGTATAGGTACTAATAATGTATTATTTTATTAAGTAAATTATTTGTACATACCTATTGTAATAATCTTGTTATCTATTGTAATTTCTTATTTCAAACCATACTTTTCATGTTTTAAAAAAAATACTATGAAATATATTTTTTCACTACTTAAAACCAACAAGGCATGTTGATCTTTAATATAAGACATAAATAAATAATATGAATTAATATAACAAAGAAAAAATAACGATAATAATTTATGAAAACTTGGTAAAGGACACTAAAGACCTGACCACGGTTCTTTAATATTCAAACAAGATTACCAGAAATCAAAATATTTATAAATGGAGCATATAAGACCAACGGTGTTCAATGATAAAATAATCACCTTTATATTGTCAATAATTTTATAAATTGATTATACAATAAGTTATTGTACATTTGCATGTAATAATAGATACCAAGCATAGTATGGTGAGCAATGAACAGGTTCTTACTAGAGGTACTATTTATACTACAATGTCATTTGGGTATCAATTGACCTTTAGGTTAGATTAGATATCAAATTTATTACTTATAACATCTGGTTTTTATAAAGGATTAGTATTATTGACCAGTACCCCAACCCACTGCAATGGGATGAACTATGCGACACCCCGCCAAATGGGCATTATACAAAACATTTAGGTGCACCATTTGAGCTTATTGTACTCACAGAAATGATTTGAAAAGTGTAATATCTTTTACATTGGTATATAAAAATCATAATTTTTACAGAACCTTCAAACTTCGTGTAACACTTTACACACAAACTAATCCTAAAATCAGCAAATTTTGAAGAGCTAAATCTCATCAACGGATTAACGAAAAATGAAAATTTAAACATCATAATTCACCAAAAAAATAGTTTTATTAATGCATGATATTTTTAGTATAAGTTTTCGTTTGAAAATCAAAAGTTAATAATGGTTTGGTCAATTAATATAAGGGTGAAAAAAATAAAAATCTTATACAAATGTAGAAAAGTATGCATCTAAAATTTTTAGAAAAAAAAATTTGAAAAAAAGCCAATACTTTTTGAAATGAGCGTTTAGCGATAAAAGAATCACCTCGTATAGGAGGCATTTTCTATTGCAGTCACGGTTTTAGATTATATACAATCGAGAACATCCATGATTTAAGCTATGCTGTCAATTGAAGTCTGACGTTTTTCTCAAGGCGGTAACTTACAGCTTTACGCAATACTAGATTACAGCGTTGCAGCGCTAATATTGTACTAAAAGGAATACAGTATAATTTTTTTTTAAGTATGGCCACACTGCTCAGAGACATTTTTTTTTCTTCAAGCCCGGACGCAGCGACGTGTTCAGCTTTTTTGAAAGGGTTGATATGAATTTTTGACTATTCTCAGACCACGTTAAGTATACTAAATCATATATTTTACATGATAAAATATGTCAAAGGGGGATATGACACTCTCATCCCCACCCACCAACATCACCAACCCCGGGCCACCCATGAGCAAACACTGCACGGACGTATATATATTATATAATTTAGTATACTAAGTGATCCATTTAAGTGTCTACACTTAATATTTCGAAAAGTTTTAACTTTTTTGAAAATATTCTTTTTGTATAGTTTAATGTAATTTTAAAACAACATTTCTGGAAATAAAATGCATATTTTACAAATTTTTATCGTAATATTTTTGAAGTTTTTTACTTTTTTGAATATCACCTAATAATATTAATAATTGATTAATAATATTCATTATTTCATCAAATTAAATTTCAGACTAGTACATTAGTTATAAGTACTTAAAATTTAAACTAGTGGTGTAATGGACAACATTTTGTGGGGTACCCCTATATCTCTCTACTCTGCTCATCAAAACTTTAAATGCTTATAAGTTACAACTAATAAACTACTTGCCCGAAAATTTATCTTTATAGATTGAAATACTCCAAATAATATTCTTCTTCAAAGTATGAAAATAATAATATATGGTGTCATTCAAAAAAGTAAAAAATTAAAAAAATTATATTGATAAAAAATATAATTTATTTTCAGAAATGTAGTTTTGAAATTACATAAAATTATGTAAAAAAAAAAAAAAAAATGAAATTTAATTTATTCTGTGCTCTAGATAACTAGAACAGATTTTTTACTATAAATATTAATTATAATTTATATTACATTCCAAATTTTTAAATATAATTCATAAAGCATAGCACACCTTATACTGAGGTTTAATAATACATTTAATGTTGGGGACCTACGGTTTCAATTTTTATCTTGGTCCTCAAGCTACGGTCTGTATTTTTTACGACATCTATTTTTTTAGTTAAAAAACTGGCAATAATTTAAATTTAATATTTTTAATTATAACTGAAAAGTATAACCATCAACGTGTCAAAACAATAAAAATATATCTAAAACTAAAATACAAACACATTTTACAAAATATATTGAATCTAGTAAATTAGAAATTATTAATAAAAATGAAGTGTTTATAAATCCATTATTCTCTCATATGGTGACATTACTTTAAAAGACTTAATGCCATCATCAAAGTTTATACTTCTTGCCAATTCTTGCTCGATACTGATGGTTAATAAACCATCCATGCGATCTTGATTCATAGTGAGAAGAACCACCACCAGAATGACCATTTACAAAATCTAAATTGCTAAGCAAAGCTTTAACTTTATATAAAATAGGTATTACAAATAATCAAAATCTGTAGTGATCGGCGATCGTCCAAGATTGTTTTGAGGCAGTAGGCACATTTTGCCGGAGGGAGGGGGTGGCAGTACTCACCCACTCACCTGCTACTGACACTAAAGGCTAGTTCAGACTATGCCAGTAATTTAGCTACTAGACGTGTATGAACAGACTGATTTAGTCAAGTAGTTTAGTAAATTTATTTAGTAATTTAGTAATTAGTGGATCCATTTATTTCTATTTTTTCTGGTCGAGTAGCATCCCCCACTTTTCTGACTAATTACTAATAGGCGGTCTGAACGCATTATTTTAGTTTAGTGTATTAGTTTTCCTTGTCAATGTCAAGATGACGTTTCGTTGGAGTGAAGACACAACATTTAAATTTGTTTCGGAATATATAAAACACGAGTCTTTATGGAACGAAAGTATTACGAAGTATTCTTTGGGGTCTTCAAATTCTAGTTCTTTAAGAACACCATTTGTAGCTTCCAATGTGTCTCCTCTCTTGATCCATTCCCTAATCCACATTCGCTTTGAATTTTTATTTAGGTCTTCTACCTCTTCTAAAATAACCTTAAAAATAAGTCCTATTGCTTTATTCAATTTTTTTTTTTGTAAACTATTCATTTTGGCAATCACTTTTCACAGCACCAAGACGAATACTAATGTACTAAAACAGTTTTAAACCCTATTGTGTCTGAACACTTTTTTGAACACTAAACCGTTTAGTAGTTAGTAAATCACTTACCACTTGACTAAATTACTGGCATAGTCTGAACTAGCCTTAATACACTAGTGCAGTGGTCGGCAACCTTTTTACCTACACGGGCCATAATTTGTTTCAGTTTTTTATGGAGGGCTGCATACAAAATTAAAATATTAAAAAATATAATTTTAACATAGGTATAATACTAATATATTTACAGATAGCAACAAACATATTACGAGTTTAACATTGCGGTTGTTCTTATTAACTAATTTTGAATTAAATATATTAGTAGAGAAAATTTAAAAGTTTAAAATTAATTATTAATTAATTCTTGAATGCATTTTAGTATACAAATATTAAGTTACTAGTGTGATTTTTGAGGTTGAATTTTTCTCGCCAATTCGTTTATATCCGCTTTTATATTGGATGTTGATATCCTTAAAACAGCATTCAAGTGTTCATCGCTTAATCGTGAACAATATTTATTTTTTCGAAATTTAAGTATTGAGAATGTCTGCTCACAAATATATGTGCTACCGAAAGCAATAATTATTTTTTTAGCAAAACTTTTAATGCCTTTAAAATCTATTTCAGAAAGACTTGAATAAAATTTTTTTAGGTCATTACTTTCTTTAAAAGCATTTTTAAGAATATCGTTGTTTTGCAATTCTATGACTTCCATCTGTAAATTAGATTCAACATCGTCAATGTCGACAGAAAAAGGGTTTTGAAACAATTTGATTTTATTCTCTTGTACGTAAAAGTCAGAAAATCGTATTGAAAATTCATTTTGTAGGTTTTCAATTATATTTAAAAAATTAATTTTTGTAGTTTCCCAATTTAAAGTTGATTTGGTTGATTCTAATATAATTTTACAACATACGAAATGATCCAAGTGCTGTTCATTAATATGTTTGTGTAATAATTTTAATTTCACTTGAAATGATTTTATATTTGAATACATATCTGACAATAATTTGTCTTTACCTTGCAGTTTCGCATTCAGTTCATTCAATAAAGTTGTTATATCAGTTAAAAATGCCAGATTAAGAACTCACTTTTTATTTGATAATTCTGGTACATTTTTACCTTTTTCTGACATAAAAATATTTATTTCATTTCGTAAAATAAAAAACCGTTTCAAAACCACACCTCTACTCAACCACCTTACTTCGGAAAAATATATTACATCCCCATATTCAGTATCACATTCTTCCAAAAACATACATTATATACGATTAGATTACGTTCTCGATCATAGCTTATCTCTCATTTTTATACAATAGTCATGATTAAATATTATTTATAACAATTTAAGCTACAAAATTAAAATTTTAAACACCATGAATTATATTTGGAGGGCCGCAGCAAAAAGTTCCGAGGGCCGCGGGTTGCCGGTGCCTGCACTATTTTTTAGTGCTTAGGAGCATACATCGTGTCACCGTGACATGTCGCGTCTTGCAGACCATAGCTACTATTAGCTTCATTCCTCAAGACGATTACAAAGAACTTTATAGTATACCTTCTCAGATGTGTACAATAATAAAATGATTGTATCATGACCACGGTTATAAAGTAATTTTATAATTATAAAATTATAATTCTTTATAATTGTGATCTATGATTATGATTCATGACTAACTAAACAAAGTTTATCTAGACATGGATTGTATATTATTGACTATTGTTGTTCTATGATATTAAATCTGTAATCTATATTCTTATCTATGTCTGTGATCATGGCACTGCTTAAGCATTGAACAATATATAAATATATATATTTATATATATATAAATATAAAAGATGATTCATTTAACGTAAGACACTCATTATTTCAAAAAGTATTTATGGTTTTGCAATTGTTTTTGTTACATGGTATGAAGTCGTTACAAAACAACATTTTTCAAAAAAAATTATTTTTTAAATTTTTACTTTTTAAATTACAATATACAGTTTTAGTTTTATAATCCAAAGCAGAGTATTTTTCTGAGTATTTTGATACGTAAAAATCAAATTTTGGACGAGTTGTTTTTGAATTATAAGTATTTGAAATTTAAATGAGTAGTGCGGGGTGATATGTGGGTACCCTGCAAAATGTTCGTCTACTACTCCCCTTATCAAAACTTCAAATACTTATTAATCGAAAACAACTCGTTCAAAATTTGATTTTTATGTATTAAAATACTCAGAAAAATATTCTGCTTTGGATTATAAAATTAAAACTGTATGTTGTAATTTAAAAGAGTAAAAAAAATAAAAATTATGAAGTTAAAATTTTTTTTTTTTATTTTTGAAAAAAATGTTGTTTTATAACGACTTGACATATGTAATAAAAATATTATCAAAAACGTAAATACTTTTTGAAATATTGAGTGTCTTACATTAAGTGGATCACATTAGATTCTGTGGTTCTTGGTAATAACCACAGCTATAGATAATATTATCTATAGCCGTGGTAATAACGATAAATAATGTATTATCACTATTCACTATCATAGTACTTTACCACTATAACAACCAAATAATAACATAAATCAAAATAAAATAAATAATATTTTGCATATTATCAAGCATAATTATTAATGTAAATTTATTATTTCTAAAATATTAGTTATTTTACCGTATTAGAAAGCACAATTATCTAAAAAATATATCTGATGCTTGCAAGTAATTGAGAATGGCTAATCCAAAAGCTTTTCTTCATGAATGGTGTGCTAAAAACAATTTGGAACCACAGTTTGAAATCAAGCAAGCCGGTAAAATATTAACTTTTTAAAATTTCAAATGTAATATGCATAAACAATTTAAAACTGTAAAGTTTTCATTAGTAAAAAAGTGTATAATGCCTTTTATGATTTATCTGTTTTCTGTTTGCTATTGAGTATTGAGTGTAGAATTGTAATCATCAAGGCTCGAAATTTCATGCATTTGCATATTTCTTAGGAAGCTGTACATTAAAAATCTTATTTAATACAAATTCGTTTCATGATATGTACAATTGAAATATAAAAATGTATGTTGCATATTTTTGCATGTTTTACTAAATTTATGTGATTTTACATATTTAAAGATTTCAAGCATATAAATGCATAATATTATGTTCATTAATCAACAACAAATAAATTTTCAACATTTAAAAATTGTAATTTAAATAATTAAAAATAAAGAGCCGCCACACATTCTATATACTATATTTTTATTTATACTCAGAGTCTTAATAGTAAATTTGTTTTAAACAAATTGGTTTTATTTAACATTTTTTCAATAATAAAATATATTTATTTTTGCCAAGAGCTGTCATTGTTATTGCCATTGGTGTTGTATGATGCCGTATTGTTTTTACTAAGAAATAAGTAATGTTAATATCTAAATATTATTTAATATTAGTTTTTAAGTAAATTATAATCTTAATGACTAGACAGGTTTTACCTTATATTAAAAATTAAGTAATGAAGTAGCTCGTTTGATAAAATTAGACAAAATATAAAAAAAAAATAACTGCATATTTGAGCTTCTTTTAGCGCATACGTATGCACATATTTCATTATATTTTAGTGTATAAAGTTCTGAGCCTGATAATCTCAATAAACCTTGCAAATATTGTTTGTAGATAAGTGAGATGATTTTTGTGATTAGACAAAAGTACGACATGTGGCAACCAGAAAATAGATTTAACAATTATCACTTAATGTTTATAAAAATTAAAGAAATGTTGAATATTTTATTCTAGGTACTAAATTTAATCTACGGTTTATATGTGAGGTTACCATTAGTGGACATAATTATGTAGGTGTAGGAAACTCAACTAATAAAAAAGATGCTCAAGGAAATGCATCAAAAGACTATCTTTTATACTTAACGAGGCAAGGATTGGTATCTACTGATTCTTTACCTTCTGTAAGTTCATTAATCTAATATGTTTAACTTGTTGTTATTATACTTTAATATGAATTTTATTAGAACTTTATTTCTGGTCCTGCTTCAAATGATTCAATAGTTAAAGGATCCAAAAGATTAATGAATAATGTACCACCAAAATCTGTGTATCAACAAGGCCAAACTCCTAATATGCTCGGTGAAGCTTATCGACCAATTGGAAAGACAGATTTTCAGTTTAAAGATTTTTTGAACGACGAAAGTAAAGTTGAAGAGGTAAAATCCTTTTTACTTTTATTTATAGCTATTTGTCGATATTTTAATTTTTTAAATTTTCTTAATAGGCAGAAAATTTAGACGTGAATGCTGCTGTACATGGTAATTGGACAATTGATAATGCCAAATCACGTTTAAATCAATTTATTCAATCTAATAAATTAAAAAACATTGATTATAAATATAGTTTCATGGGAAAGTAAGTAAAATATTATTATTATGTATCGTCTATAATTCGTACTAATATTATTTATACAAATAAAAATATATACTCTTTAATCTAGTTAAAGGATTTGGGCTAGTGTATAATATATACAGTTTATTGTACAGCAGAGTAGTTATCTACTTGACGGCTCTTTTATTATTTTAAATAATTAAGATTCAAGTAAATAAACTAATATTGTATATCTATTTTTTAGGAGCTTTGTTGCTGAAATGTCAATATATGTAGCCAAACTTAAAAGAAGTAAATTATTACTTAAAAATATGATTTTTTTTTTCTATACCTCATTACACAAATGAAAATTATTTGATTTAGGTATAACTGCTCATGAAAGTGGTTCAAACAAACAATCAGCATCCAAAAGTTGTGCACTTTCTTTAATTCGTCAACTATACCATTTAGGTGTTATTGAACCTTTCTCGGGATCTTTGAAAAAAACAGTTTTAAATATAGTAGAACCATATGAAGTTAATGTCGATCCTTTAATATTAAACAAAGTATATAATATACTCCAAGAGTTTAATATTGAACCCGTGATTAAGGTAAATTACATAGTTTAAGACAATAAATATTTATTATATATGTATATTTATTGTTTGAAGAATGATACTATTATTGAACCTGAGACTACAATTTCATTAATTTCTAATCAAGTACTCGCAGAATTTAATGAGTCAAAACCAACGAGATTAACAGGAGTTATTCCATGGTCACCACCTCAACCAAATTGGAATCCTTGGTTGGCCATAAATATTGATGAAGGTCCTTTAGCTACTGTAAGTTTAAAGTAAAAATAAAAGATGTTTGGTATTTCTCAATCATTTAGTTTTAAAAATGGCCAAGAGT
Source organism: Pentalonia nigronervosa (assembly GCA_014851325.1). NCBI lineage: Eukaryota > Metazoa > Arthropoda > Insecta > Hemiptera > Aphididae > Pentalonia > Pentalonia nigronervosa. Next base: position 27,148 of record JACXSJ010000831.1, on the reverse strand, counting down.
TACATATAGTTATATAACAAATTATTATTGATGATTCACCAAACATTTTAACCTTAATTTTTGTTTAATAATGTATTGTTCAAAATCTGATTTTTGAAATTTTTAAATATACTTAAAGACCATATTTTTAAATTCTTGAGATTTTTTGTTCTACTCATAGTGTCCTGAGGAGATACAAACTTCTATTTTTCTATTGAAAATTCCTATTTTCTACTATAACTTATTTAGCTGATAAATTATTTTGAATATTTTGATAAAATCAAAATTTGAATGAGTAGTTTTTGAGTTAGTTACTTAATAGGTCCATGATAATAGGTTTGGGAAATAATATGGAGTTGGGGCTATGGTGATTTGTACATTTTAGTTAATAATATTAATTTATCAACATTTGTAAAAATGGTCTAAGTACCTATTTAATAAACACTAAATCCAATATTATATCTATTTTATATTTTTGTAAAACCATTTTTAAGGACTTTAATACTTAGTATAAACATTTTAATAACTCAAAAACTACTTGTTTGATTTTTAAATTGGGTACATCAAAATGTTCCAAAAAATCATCCATTAAATAAATTAGTAATAAGTAAAGCGAATTTATATGCATTAAAAACCAACTAAATATTCACTAAAAATCTTAAATAAGTATAATGCATTAAAATGTTAAAATATGCATGAAAAATAAAAAATTATGCATAAAAAGATTAGTAAAAAGATATTTTTTTTTTGAACATTTAATTAAAACAATATATTTAATTTAATGGTCAAAGGTCATAATCGATATTTTCTTATCTTGGTATATGTATTTTATTTCACCGACTTTTGATCTAAGGTCATATTTGGAAAAACCATTTGTTATTAATTTATTTTGATATTAATTGAAACTATAAAAATATAATATTTTTTTCTTATATTACAATAGTATATAGCCTAAATTTAACAAAAACACTTTGAAATATACACTAAAAGATGAAATATGCAATTAAAATTGTAAAATAAGTCCTTAAAATAGAAAAAAATGGATAATTGTCGAAATATGCAAAGATTTGCATTAAAAAAGTTTCATTGATTAAATCGTTATGTCTTGAAACAAATTTTGTGCTCACTTAGCATATCATACGATCAAATAGAATAAATATGTTAATGTATATAAATTCATGCTCTAGTAATAAGTAATAACATTAGCAAATATGGATTCTCATTTGAAAAACAGAAGTTTGTACCGCAACAGGACACTCCTTAAGTAGTAACTACAAAAAAATAATAAAATTTAAAAATTTTAAATAAATGTTTTATACATTTTGTATGTATGTATATATATACTTTGTATACATTTTAATGAAAAATGTTGATGACATAATAAGCAAAGAGTAATGATTAGTTATGAATAATAAAATATTGTAAAACAAGTATTTAATTAGAAAATATGTTAAACTTAGTTAATTTTAATGTTATATTTACAGGCTACTTTAGATCAATTAAGTGAAGAACTAACTAATGATTATATTATAAAATTAAATTCTTCAGATTTTAAAGAAAGTCTTGCAATGCGCAGCCAACTTCCAGTATTTGATAAAAAGAATGACATATTAGATATAATAAAAAAAAACTCAATAGTTATTATTCAAGGAAGTACTGGTTGTGGTAAAACTACTCAGGTTAGTTATGATTTATATTGAAATATTTTGTTTTAATGTATTTTACTTTTATTTAATATTACCCGTTGGCTACAGTATATAATATTTGATATTTTAGGTTTGTCAATTTATACTTGACGAGTATCTGAAAAATTATGAAGGGGCAAACTGTAATATAATTTGTACGCAACCAAGAAAAATATCAGCCATCTCTGTTGCTGATAGAGTGGCTTTTGAAAGAAAAGAAGATATAGGTTTAAGTGTCGGTTATAGTGTTAGATTTGATAGCATATTTCCAAGACCTTATGGGGCAATTTTGTTCTGTACAGTTGGTAAATATTTTTTGTTTTATACATTTTTATATTTAACTACAATTAAAACAAAAATGATTAAGGTGTATTATTGCGGAAATTGGAAAATGGTATGCGTGGCATATCACATATAATTGTTGATGAAATACATGAGCGTGATGTAAATAGTGACTTCCTCATGGTTGTACTCAAAGATATGATATATAACTATCCTGACCTAAGAGTTATTTTCATGTCAGCTACCATAAATACTGATATGTTTTCTAAATACTTTAATTGTTGTCCAGTCATTGATATAGAAGGAAGATGCTATCCTGTGAATGGTAAATTGATCATTAATGCTATTGATTAAAAATGTTATTTATATCTATTTCATTTTCAGAATATTTTCTTGAAGATATTGTTCAAATGTTAAACTATCAGCCAACGCCAGACATCAAAAAACGTAAAAATAAAGATAAAGATGAAGAATCTGTCATTGCTACACAAGATCACGAGGAAAATTGTAATTTACTTGTATCTGATGACTATCCTCCTGATATTAAATCTAAAGTGGCTTTAATTAGTGAAAAAGATGTTGATTTTGAAATTATTGAAGTGAGTATTTTTCAAATATGAGCTATCAATAACAGTTATACTAATAGTTTAATGTGATTCATATTTTAGGCATTATTAACACATATTGAAGTAGAGATGAATACACCTGGAGCAGTTCTAATATTTTTACCCGGTTGGAATTTAATTTTTGCGTTGCAAAAATATTTAACTCAGCAACAATTTTTTGGTTTGTAAAATTATATTTACTTTCAATATAGAATTAATTATATTTTTAAATTTTAGCGTCTTCAAAATTTTGTATACTGCCACTCCATTCACAACTTCCTTGCGCAGATCAGCGTAGAGTTTTTGAACCTGTACCTTCTGGAGTGCGAAAGGTAAAAAAAGCATTGATTATGTTGGATGTTTAAAAATTTTTTATTTTAATTGTATTATAACTAGTACTATAACAAGTTTACTGTCATAATCAAAACTATTAAATTTATTCTTCTATGAAGTGTAGTACTGTTCCTAAAAAGTCTGAAAATACACTTAAGAATTAAATTAAATTTAGTTCTAGATCTAAATCTATCTAAAATTTGTTATTTATATGCTATACCTATATTAAATTAATAGAAGCACTTAAAGAAAATAAAACAAAAAACTACTAAAAATCTTAATAATAAAAGGCACTAATATTTTTTTAAAAAAAACCCATTATTTGATTTACTATTATAAAAATTAGATACTATTCTTACTACGGTTAGTAAGTTAAACATTCAAAATTATAATACTTGTGGTCCAAAAAGATTGAAATAATTTTAAAATAGATTTTGTCAGTCAGTCAAGTTGTCAACTTAATTATTTTATTATTTATTAAAAAATATTATTTCTTTATTAGGAATGTTTTGTAAAAAATAAAATGTTAACATATATAATAGAAGTTTAATTCCAAAACACATTACTGGGACACTGGATAGCTGTATTCAAAACCAGGGCATATTACAACTCTAAGAATAGCTATAAGCTACTTAGTATATATCAAATTTAGAGCTGATACTTTTATATTAAACCAATAAAATATTGAAATACAGTGAGTTCCGCTTAATGTAATCACATTGGTTCAGGTCATTTTTATTATATTAACCGGTTGATACCATAAAACATTATTTTTTTTAATAATTCTATATTCATATGTATACTTAAAATAATATAAAAATAATGGATTTAAATTAAAGTAAAGAAACTATCTATTTTTGATTAAATTTGAGATTCTTCTAAATTAATTTTCATAATAGCCTGAAATTAAAATCCAAATTCATGGTATATCATTTTTTAATTAAATAAAATTGGAGTAAAATTAAATACATAATAATATCTGTAATTTTTGAAGCAATTGAAAAGTATCGTTATCGCTAAATTTTTAAACAGCTTCTTATTACTTTTCCAAGATAATTCTTTTTTTTTTGCAGTTCCCACATTGGTCTCCTCGTTATCAATATTTTTTTCTTGATTTTTTGTTTGCAAATCAGTTATTTCTTTATCAGACAATGCTCCAAAAGTAGATAAATCTTGATCAATTAAAATTTTCAAAATTTGTGTCTGAATTCTAGGTCCTGCAATTCTTCTTTGTCATACTATTTGTGAAAACCCAGTTTTTCAAAAACAATTTATAATGCATTTAGAATTAATTTTATCCCAAGAATTAACTGTCATATATATAGCTTCTAGCACAGTTATTTTACGAGCTATATGTGATATAGGAATCTTAAATACATCTTTAGTTTCAAAAGTAAAATTTTGGATTGCTTTTCGATAGTAAGTTTTCATTGTTTTTATTATTCCCTGGTTAAGAGACTGTATAAGTGATGTGTTTGGCAGTAAAAAATTCAAATCAATGTTTTGTAAATTTAATTTTGGATGTGACATACAGTTATCAAAAAGTAGTAAAATATATTTAGGTTTTATTTTTTCTCTAAAGTTAAACTATATAGTCTTCAAGTATTTAAATAAAAATGGTAAATAAAATTGGTCTTATAAATCAATCAGTTTGAAATATATAGCATTAAAATGATTCAATTATCCAATAAATAGTAATTATAATAAAATGTCAATTTAACATTAGTAATATAAAATTTGGTTTGGGATTTTCTTTTTTAATTCCAATAAATGATTGATTCTATAAAAAAGTGATCACATTAAGTGGAACTCACTGTATTTCAAAAGTCAATAACATCAAAGTTATAAATAATCTGATTCTTTTTAAAAAGAACAAATATTTTTCAGGTGATTCTATCTACAAATATAGCCGAAACATCAATAACTATTAATGATGTAGTATTTGTAATTAATTATGGCAAAGCAAAGATAAAATTATTTACTACACATAATAATATGACTCATTATGCAACAGTTTGGGCGTCTAAGACAAACATGCAGCAAAGAAAAGGTCGAGCGGGCCGTGTTAAAGACGGTTTCTGTTTTCACTTATGCTCAAAGGTAATCAAAAGTTTTAATAAAAAGGAAAATGATTAATTTCAAATAGATTAGTTCAATATGACCAAAACATAAATTATACTAATTGAACAAAGTTATATTTTGCCATAAATGTGAAGTTAAAATAATTATAATTATTTAACATTTTTGCTACAGAGATTTAAATGAATTTTAATTACATATTATTTAATTTGATTAATTTAATAGTATACATAATTCTGGTACTTTTCATGGTTTTTTATTTTTTATTTTAAATAATAAAATTTAAAGGCACGTTATGATAAAATGGATGATCATATAACACCAGAAATTTTCCGTACACCTTTACATGAAATAGCTTTATCTATTAAATTGTTACGACTTGGAGATATTGGACAATTTCTTAGCAAGGCTATTGAACCTCCTCCTATTGATGCTGTAATTGAAGCCCAAGTGATGCTCAAAGGTAAAATGCTGCTAGTGTGATATTCAAATAAACAAAAAGAAAATTATTGGTCTTAAATGCAAACTAAATTAATCAATTGAATAAATAATGTTATTTTACTGGTTAGTTATGTTTCTAAAATATGCTATAACTAATAAACTATGAAGATCTACATTAAGTTGAATAATGTATTTCTTCAATTTGGTTTGCAAACATATCAAATGATATCGAAGAACTGTATTTTATTTGAATACCATAGTAAGCAGCAATTTGAATTACTTAAAAAATCATCATATTTTTTTATTGTTTAAGCATAAATAACTTACTTGGTTATTATTCAGTATTAGATTTTACATTAGATCAACATTACAATTTAAAACCCTAATTAATAATTAAATATTTTTTCTTTTTTATTCTTTAGTAAAAATCTTATTTTATTAAGAATAATTCTATAAATACTTGTATACCTAATTTTTAAGCTCTACTGAATTTTTTTAAAATTTTTGTATATTAATTTAAATATTTAATTGCTTAAAAACTGCGAAAAACATTAAACTGCTTAAATATTTCTAAGTATTCTATTATAGTTTTATTTATATATTATTTATTTATGTTTAAACATTTTAGAGATGAAATGTCTTGGAATAAATGAAGAGTTGACTCCACTTGGTCGTATTTTAGCAAAATTACCAATTGAACCACAAATTGGTCGCATGATGGTGTTGGGAAATATCTTAATGCTAGGTGATGCTCTAGCTATTATAGCTGCTATCTGTTCAAACATGACAGATATATTTGTATTTGGTAATTAATTTTATGTTTATAAAGTAATTTATTTTAAATCAATATTTTTTCATATTGATATATGTTTTTAGATCATAGAATGACACCAGCACAGCGTGCTTTCTCTGGTAACCGTTGTTCTGATCATTTGACTGTATTAAATGCTTTCCATCAATGGCAATCTTTGACCTATCGTAATATTGATACAACAGAATATTGTGAACGTAAAATGTTGTCGCAACCATCATTGACTACAACAGCAGATGTTATGGTATCTACTTGTATTATATAAAGTTATTTGTAATATTTAAAACAATAATTGTACAATTTTAATATTCAAACACCATTATTCCACCAGGAACAACTAAAAGACCTATTTATCAAAATTGGATTTCCTGAAATATGTTTTGAAAGACAGAGATTTGATTTTGGAAAAACTGGAATATACCATGAACCAATATTAGATGTAGTATCTGCCATTTTAACAATGGGATTTTATCCTAATGTGTGTTATCATAAGGAAAAACGAAAGGTAACTATTTAATTTTATATATTGATAAACAAACATTTAATCATTAAAATTATAAAATATATCATTCAGAAATTGTTTAAGTCTTAGAACTGAAAATTCTAAAAATACTTTTGTTACATTTTTTTGGAAGTTTGTTGGATTAGTTAATTTAATATTGGAAGCATCAGACAGTGACCTTTTTTCATTTTGGCACATGTGTCCTTCCATAGCTTTTAAATTTGATGATTGTTTTCAAGACTGCACATAACTGATATTTTCTTATTTTGAATTGAGTTTAGAATGGTAAAATTTGTTTGAATTTAAATTAAGAACAAAATATTTTGAGCTTATTCATTAGTGACAGTTTTATTTCAATGTAATAAACAATAACTATAATGCATTGTTATGTTTTAATTGTATTTACATTATAAATAATATATTACTATACACGGTAAATACTAAATAGTAATTTTATTCAAATGAATTTACTGTTTCAGTCTGAATGAGAATTATTTAATAATACGGATAATACATCTAATTAAATAAATTTTTATGTATTCTGTGTTTATATTTAGGTATACACAACAGAAGGGAAAGCTGCACTTATTCATAAGACATCTGTTAATTGTAATAATGTCATGGCAGGTTCTTTTCAATCACCATTCTTTGTATTTGCGGAGAAGGTAAGATATGGCATATAATAACATAATCAATCTTTCTTTTTAAAATTTAAAGACCTAATAAATTGTTTTTCTCCGAAATAATGAAAATTGGTAGTAGAAGTCTCATTTTTTGAAATTATGGTATGGCTTACCCTTAACAAGTGTCTACAACTCTAAATGTTAATAATTTATGTAGAACAATTAGAAATGTAGGATATGTATAAAATAATATAATTTTAAATATTCTTTCTTTAAGGTACGCACAAGAGCTGTATCTTGCAAGCAAATGACCATGGTAACTCCTATTCATCTTCTATTGTTTGGTGCTCGCAAAATTGAATATACCAAAGAATTTGTGCAATTAGATAATTGGTATGTCATGGTGATTAACTTAACAGAGGAATTAAATATATAAAGAAATTTAAAAAAAAATAATGTTTTCAATTTCTTTGAAAAAATATTATATTCAGTATTATAAATTTAAAATGTAATATTATTTAACAAAACTATGAATGATTTTCATATTTTATAGGATAACTTTAAAAATGGATGCTACAGCTGCTTCTGCAATTGTAGCTTTAAGACCAGCTATTGAAAGTTTAATTGTACATGCATCTGAAGAACCAGAATCAATTGCAATGTTAAGTGAAACAGATATTAAACTTATAAATGTTCTTAAAGAACTATGTAATTTTAACTGTGGTAGATACAATCTTTCTCCGATATCGTTTTTTCAAGGGTAAGTATAATTTTTTTAAATTTATTAATTAAATTATTATAAAATTATTTATCAATATTAATTAATCAAATAAAATATGTACAATTTTTTTAAATGTACAGTAATAGACAAAATTTAAAAAAAAAGTTTGACCAAACATTTAATGAAAATGATGCCTCAAATGCTAAAGTTCAATATATTAATCCTTCCTACCCAAGTTATAATCATTTTCAAAGAGGTGGTAGAGGAGGTTATAATCAAGGAAGAGGTTACCATGGAAATTCTTCGGCATTTAGTGGTGGATATAACCAAAGAGGTTATCATGGCAGTGGTCGCTTTGTAAGAGGTATGTAACATTTTATGATTCTAATAAAGTTATATGAAATGTTTTAAGCATAAATAATTACATTTGTTTTGAATTATTGGAATGAATGTGTAGTATATACTTTTGACAAGATTTGTATACATTGTTATACTGTATAGCCATGGGAGTATCTGCTATCTCATGATTAGGTTTTTTTTATGATGCACATTTGGATTTCAAATATTTTCAATAATAATAAAAATAATTTAATAACATTTTTAAAAAATGTAATAACCTTTACACCTAAGTTACTACCATCATCATCACCATATATAATATGAGTATCATACCATTAGTGTGTGCAATGTGTATACAGACATTATTGACACAGTAGTCATAAATAATAAGTATTCAAATGTTTTCTTAAGTTTTGTTTCAATAACTATTTGGGAAGGTTGTTGTTTGTCTTACGCTTAATCACTAACCACTTTTTGCCATTAAATACACATATTATAAATTACATAAATAAAATACACTTTAATGTTATTTTCAATTTTCAAATTTAAAATATTATACTTAAAATAATTAATACTCACTAGTTATCTGGTCATATTACTCATACTGCTATATCGATAATATAGGTTATATATTTATGTCTGGTATATTTTTTCCAAAATGAGCATTTATGAATAATTTAGTACAGACAGGAATTTTCATTGGAGAGGGATATATATATATATTCATATTTTTAAGATAAGTTACAAGGTGGTACCATCATCATTTTTTTATAAATGTAAAAAAGGTCAATGGGGATCCATCTCCCATATCTCTTCTATGTATACGTCCATGGTTTAGTATATAATATAACATATACATTATACATTACACTTATTATAAAATTGTACTAGTATCAAATGTAATTCTAAGAATACTTTTTATTTGTTTTTAGGACGAGGTTTCAAAGGTTACGGTGGTGGTACAGACTTTAAAAGAGGTTACTGAATCAGATGATTGTACAATAACTTGTTTTATTTATCTAAGTTATTATTAAAATTTTTTTATTCTATCATTATAATTATTTTATTTTTTTTAATTTATCTTATACAAGAAAAAACATATTTCAAATATTTTATTATTGAATTTTACGTTTTAATGCACATTAAATCTAAATATTACTTTTATTGTCATTTTCCAATGCTTTCTTTTGTTCTTGCTGATATCTAAAACATTAATTAAAATATTAGTTTGTTATTAAGTTCTATAATCACTAAACTAGATTGTTTAATGCACTAAACAGTAATTACAATTATTGTAACTTATTTTAGAAAATATAATACAGAGCTATACATTAATGCAAATATTCATATTTTTTCATTGGCTTTAAATATTAATGATATCATAATATCATTGTAATATATGAAAACTTGAACTGATAATCCATTAAAAATAACAATTGTTATTGTGACATTATTAGTTTATAAGATTGTATTTTTTTTAACATGTTTTTAATTATAATTTTAAAACCTTATTGTAAGAATGTTTACATAACTAAGGTGTATTTAGAACTTACATAAAAGCTCTGATCAAGTGATATAAATTTGTAGCACCCACAAAAACATTAACACTAAATAAGCTCCAGTTTTTGGGTATGATGACAAGTGAATATCGTGACCACACGACACCGGTAGCTGCTAATGCTGAGGATTGAGATATGCTAATTTTTTCTGCTGGACGAGTAATATCTCCAATTCCAGCAATAACTAAGCCCTAGGAAAGCATATTATTACAATTAAAAATATTGTTTAAATAGAAACGATTATCATTATTATTACCCATTTAAATGCCGGTGCCCAGAAGAAAATAGTCTTTGGACCTGTCAAAATAAAATAAGTGTTTGTGTCATAATGTTCTCATAAATTTGGATGGAAAATGTAGGTTGTCATAAAATAAATTTATTAAATTACCGGCGGGATGTTCCCAAAGTGGCCTCAAGCCCCGTGGTACAACTTTGTCGGCTGCTGAAATTACTGCTTTGTAGACGATCGACATGATTCATATAATAAGAACACTCAACTCTTTAAGTAACAGGATGTAATATTCGATTAATTACTATTTACTGTGTCGCAGCCCACATATATTATCAGTAAACATAGTAAAAATTGTCACTGGTTAATAATAATATTAATAAGTTATAATATGAACTTGAAGTGCCCTCCGGAATGGAGAACAAGGTCGATGTCTTGAGTCTTGACTATATTATGACATGATTATTTAGATTATGGTCAAAAATACATAATAATTTGAGTTATTGATTAAGTGATAAGGTTTATCAATATACTTTATAAAAAATAAAATACATTTATTATCAATGCACCGCCCAAAACACGAGAGGAACGCGAGCTACCAGCACAGATATATAAGAGATATATTTTTGTGATGGGAACAATCGAGTGATTTCGATAATCGAGAAGTGAGTAATCGAAAGGTTACAACAATCGAGAGATTCTCTCGAAAAAACCTCTCGGTCAATTTAGTATTTCATTACACTCAGTAGTCGGTAATCACTATTCGGTTACTCGGGTTGTCAAGTAAGTTGCTCGACACTCAATGCATTAAACATCTCACGTTATTTAATACTTGGTACTCGTTAGTCTATTCTATTAGCTATTACAATTAATTACTAATTAATACTTTTACCTATTTGACATTTTATAAAATAAATATAAAAACGTGTACAAGAACATAGGTATAATAAGTTTTTCAATATTATAAATCTTAATTATAGAATTGTTAAAATTTATAATGTTATTTTAAATTCATAAAGTAATAAAAAAAAACGAGATTTAAAAAAAAATTGTATTTATTATTTTATTTAAAAAACCTGTGCAGGTACTAAAGTACTTTATTGGAATAAAAAAAATTGTACGACTTGTAAAACAAATTCATTTATACTTAATAGTTAATACATGGTGTGTTTCATATCGAGAGATTAAAATAAAATCATTAAATAATATACATAGATTTAATTTCGAAAGAATCACTCGCCGAGTAATTACTAATTTTTATCATTCGATTATTTCAGCTGATTTCGATACTGAGAGAATCGCTCGAGAAGTTTCAAAACAATCGAAATAATCGAGTAAATCTAACAATCGAGTAATTCGAGTGATTTTTCTCGATTGTTCACATCACTAATATTTTTATATAACTGTGGCTACTGGACAGTAAATAAAAATGGTTTATATTACTAGAAAATAAACGCTTTACATCAGTGTTATAAAAGAAAAAGTATATCCGTTCGCTATAGAAGAAACAACAAATTACCTTATCACCTCTCGCTGAATTTCATTATTATATTTTATTTAAATTTTTATTTTAAGTTTGATATTATTTTGTGATACATAATTATTAATTACCCACCTATACCTTAATTTATTCAACTTATTCATACAAGTATACTATGAGAAAGATATAATTTAAATAGACATACTTATCTGTGTATATCTAATACATAAAATTAAAATTAAAACTTAATTAAACTTAAAACTAGAAGGTATATTGTTTCTAGCATGTCTTACCTAATACATAACTTTGAAACAGATACAATTTTAAATTTCTGTGTGAAAATTACATTAATAAATATTATATTTTAATGGCAAGAATTTATGATATTATTAAAGTACATTATTTTTTTAGGGATAAGATCTATTTTTTTTTGGTTTTGCACACCATTTACCAATTAAGTCTGCATATACCTATGACAAACAGATTTATTCTGTTTTAAGAACATATATATTTCTCTAGAATAAATACAATTACAAATTATTTTTAAACACAAATGGGTATTATGGGTAATATAATGCTATTTAAATTCAAACATTAGGTACTTATTTGTCCAATATTTAGAGCATTACTTTTCATTTATGACATATATTATTGTAAGATTATTATGAATCTTTTACATTCAAAAACTAAATACATATTATTTTTTTAACATAATATAATAAGTAATAATATTATGTTATAAAATATTATCGTTATAATAAAGGTTCATTAATATAATTTATATCTATACCTTTAAATAAATGCATATTTCTAAAATATGTTTAAAGACATTAAACAGATATTCAAATTATATTATTCATTCTTTAGACTAAACAGTACTCTATGATATATTGAATATCAACTAAGTGTACTTATAACACTGTAAAACATAATTATTTTTAGAGTGCTTTTATTGTACATATTAGTATAATGTAATTTAATATATTATATCATTATAAAATATGACAATACATAAACAAATGAAATACTTGGGCATATTTATAATTTAAATGTACACTTTTAGCCTAGGTGGTAAAACCTTTGCTGGTAAACTTGAAATAAAAAAAATCAATTTAAAACTCAATTTAATCTAAATCATTAATTTAATTATTATCTACTGTGTGCTATTATAAATAATTATATATAATAACTATTCTATTTTGGATTAATCACAAAAACTTATTTTGTTCATATAACATTTTATAATTCAATATTGTAATTTTGTTTACTATGGTACTATAATAAAAAAAATATTTATATCTAGGCTTTATATAATTTATTATAGAATACATATTTTTATTTTTTTATTAAAACTTTATCTAACATTAAACAAAGATAATTATTAATAGAAAATAGACAATTTAAGCCTATATAGTTAAAATATATATTTTATGGACAGGTTTGTTTTTCACAATCTAAACAATAACTAATGCTTATACATTAAAATCATCTTCACATTTAAAAATGATCAAATTCAATTATTATTTGATTGTGTAGATACTGAAAAAGTTATAGTAGAATTATATAAAAAGCAGTAATCATATTTATTTATTGATTTATAAAAAAAATATGCTTGTGCATCTAATATCTAAATAACAATTACTAAATCAATGACCAAAAAATAATATTTTATATTATTATTATAATTTAAATTTAAAATTATAAACTGCTTTGGTTATTGTCACCTTATATGTCAATGAAAAAATCGTAAACACGGACCTCTTTGATATTAAAAGTTGTATTATAATATATCAGATGTGAAATTTTCATATTGACGTAGTATAATATCTAACATCTATGGTAATTGCCAAAATATTTACAGAGAACGAAGACGATTAACATTTCTATAATATCATTATGCAAATCTAAATAAGTGTTCTTGAACAAGAAACACATTGCGTTAAGTACGGTTTAATTTTTCATAAATTAAAATATTTTTAGTTTAGATGAGTTAAAGCGTTCCATGTCGGACAGCAGTAGTGCACTATGTATACGGCACGGGGATTTGCCAAAAATGTCGAAGTCTAAGTAAGTTTCTTTTCGTATTATTTTAAGGCTCAAATTAATTTTTTTATTTATTTATTTTTAATTTACATAAAATACGCATCTTTTATTTCCGAGCATGCAACGTATAAAATACGCAAACTTGAATATCTAAACCAAATGTCGTTTCGCTACGTCCCGGTTATAGAATAACAATAATATATAGGTACGTACATGAAATAGACATACATTTTAGTTTAATTTACTGAAATACATGTCATAAATCATGAGATACAATTTTAATTTAAATTATTACATAAAATTATAGTATATATTAATATACTATTATAATAGGTATTTTATCATATATTAGTATATTACTTTTATTCACTTATAACTCATTTTCGTCATTGACATTCGGACATGACATCGCGGATCGTTTAATTATAAGGTATGTAAACAGTATTTATTATTATTTATTATAATATACGCACTACTAGTGTGATTTTTGTTAAGCATGGCTATGGGTTTTAAATTTTTTTCTTTAGGTGTACCGCTATTAAGTTTCTTTTTAATATTTTAAGTCGATCAGGGATCGATTATATCGATTATAACTGTAGGTATACGCTATTCCAGTTATCAATTAAGTCATAATAAAAAATAGAAAACAGTATTTATTGTTTTTTTTTTTATTAGCTTTTAATAATAACCATGATAGCTCAACAATTATATAAATAATAAGTTTTATAAATATCGACTGTAAAATAATAATTTTTAGTCGTAACATAACAAGGATATGGGTTCGTAACATTACATACAGTTAATAGTTTGAACATACAACGGCAGATAAAGTCCATATATATAGAAAATTAACATACAAAATAAAAGAGAGCACATAATATGAATGGTTAGATAATGTACAAGATAAATAATAATGTGATATGGCGTAATTAGAACTAGCAGAGACATTTACTTTGTTTATAATTGGGACTTATTTAAGTGAAGTAAGAAGGGAAAGGAGTGATTTTATGATATTCGAGAATTCGGATATAAATGAGTCTAATAATATTTCAATACTAGCAGAAAGTTGAGTATAATTTTGACTAGAGGAAGTGATTTGAGCATAAGACTGGTTATTGATCGGTTGATTAGTGCCAAAAGAGGCTTTAGTAGTATTGTTTTTAAGTGAAAGAGTAGGAATGAGAAGATCACGTCTAATTGGAGGGTTAAAACTTTGAATTTATTATAGTCGGGGCAGCCTTTGTAGTTGGTATGGCTACCATTGCATAGAGCCCATCTGGTTGGAGAGTTGCGTAGCTTGGTACAGGAATGTGAGAAGTGGTTTTCTCCACATTTTACACATCGTGGATCGTATTTCTAAGTATGTCCGTAAATCTGGCATGTATAGCGCTGTGATAGGCTTTTTAGTGAATATGGTTTCTCAACAATAATTTTTGAGTTGAGAAGGAACTCAATATTGTATATGTCCGAGTTATTGGTAGCTTTTTGGATGTCAACGAAGAAAAGTGGCAAAGGTGTTTTGTCCGAAAACGCTTTATGTTGTGAATATTGGTGACGTGGTGTCCCAATTCTGAAAGGCCGGCAATGATGTCTTCATGTGCAGTAGTTAAGTGGAGATTTCGAATAACTACGCAAAGCTGATAATTTATATCTGGCTGATAAAAATGATACCTGTAATCATTCTTTTTTGAATGCAATAATAATATATTGTAATATTCAACGAAATATGTGTGGACAAAAGATAGGAGGGCGTGGATTTACAAATGAAATCTGTAGACTCGAGTATGGTCATAAGGCTAGAGATGAAAGTAGAGATATTGTCCACATTTTTAATGTAAACAGGCAGTACCTTTAATTTGTCATCGCTGTTGCGGGCTTGGACGTTAATTGTAGATGTGTTCACGTCAATGTTATCGCGCTTAGCGAGAACGAAGAATAGATTTGGACTTGTAAATAATTTGGTTTTCTTTTCTTCTGCCTTTGGTGAGAGAGAAGATGTAGAGAGATTTCTTTTGCTTGTATTTTTGGGATAATATCTGTTAGATTGGAACGACATTATACATTGAATATTATGAACTATAGGGGAAGCTGTAAAACATAACTGCGATTAGATAAGAGAGCGACAAGCATACTGCTAATGAAATAACGTGCACACATTATGGCATTCGGAACTAAAATTGAGTATTTATTGTTATTTATAAATTTAATATGGCATTATTAGTGTTACTTATGTTAGAAAGGAATATGGATTTAGTTTTTTTTTCTCTAGGTATATCACCATTAGGTTTTATTTAAATATTGTAAATCGATTAGGGATCTATTATGTCGATTATAATTAATAAAGTCATGATAAAAATTAAGAAATTAATCAGGTCCAATATTCACTAGGTAATATTTAAAAATTTTCTCTAATTATCATGTATGAGATACTGAGATAAACAAGGAGAATAGAAGAATAGAAAGTGTATGATATGGTAAAGATAGGTAAGGAAAAGTGATCATGAGGATTTTGGAATGTTTGGTGTATGAAAGGGAAAGATGCAAAAGATATGTAAAGTTAGGTTAGTGGCTTGGCAAAGCGGGTAACCGTTACTGAGTTTCATAAGGGGGGTGATTGGATGGGAAATGGCCAAATAATAATAGGTAATAGTTCATTTTAACTAGTATTTTAGTATTTATTATGACATATAGTTCAATATATGTAAATGTAATTATCGAGTGTTGGTGGATGGTTGGGTGGATGACACGTAATACTAGCCTTTCAATAATTTCAAGTTCATCACGTCACTGCAGGTTGTTTTAGTTGGGAGATTGGAAAGTGTACACTAAAAGAGAACACAGTGTAAGTGTAGTTGTAAAAGTAAATTTAGGGAGGAAGAGTGGGATGGAAAGACGAAAGAAGTGGATAGACAAAATATAGAACATATGAATGTATAGATCATAAGTAGTCGTGAGAGTAAGGGTGAAGGAGTGTGAAGAAGAAAAATTAGGTTAACGATATTGAATGCGTAGGAAAGGATCTAGAATTACAAAGCTCACTCGACTCTTTAGTGGATAATAGAGTTTAGTAGGTTTGCAACCTCGACTTATAGGTGAGGATAAAAAGAGTCAAAAACCGAGTTAGCATTGTTAGTTTAAGTATTAAATTAGGTGTTATCAAATTGAGTATGCGGTTGGTTGTAGAAAGTTAGATAGATATGACTTTTTTAAGCTATTTATAAGCATAATAAATTTTCAGGTTTTTATAATTTTTTTTTTGATTATTATTAATAAAAATGTTTTCAATCGGTCAAAAAACTTGAAAACTTAATACTATGTTTTTCATAACTTTTTGTAAATGAAACTTAAAAAAAAAGTTAAGCGTACATTTCCAATAGTTTTTTATAAGCGTCTAAAGTTAAAATTTCAACAAAATACATAAAAACGCGAACATTTGTAGTTTTTTTTAATTAAAAAATCTATAAAAATTTTTCTATTCAAATTTAAGTTTTTTAAATTCAACACAAAGATCTTTATAAGTTTTTCTACTTTTTTAAAAAAAAAATTTTCCTGTAAGTCAAACTAATATTTTATGAACGTTTGAAATTAAACATTAGATATTTACCTAGTTTCACCATCAGGAACGATAATCTTATTTTAATATAATTCAAAAAGGAATAATTGTAGATATTTAATATTTTCACAAAATGTTTAGATTATCATTTTCTATACAAAAAAAAAAAAAAAATTAAAAATATTTTGACAATTTTTGAGATAATTATAGGCCTGAGAAATTTTCGATTTTTTCAAATTTTTTTTTCTTTAAATATCGATAAAAAATGTTGTTAGGTCGAATTTCTTGAAAATGTTGTACAAAATTCTTCATAAGTTGTAAAATAACATATCAAAAAAGATAAAAATACAAATGCACCCTTTTTTTATTTAAAATTCAAATTTTGACCAAATTTATCAAAATTTCAAATGTTTGCAAATTGTTATGTAGTTAAAAATATATAAAATGATCAGTTTTTATAGCTAAGGATTGAAATTTAAAATTAGGTTTTTCGTAAGTATTTAATAGTGTAACCAAAAAAATCAAAAAAATATATTAAAAAATAATTTTTTATAGGCATTTTAAGTTCAAATTTAGACTAAATTAGATATTTAAATGAAAAATGACAATGCTAGTTTCCCTGTGTTTAGGTCGTAAAATAATAACGTATTTAGACATTTACAATATTATAAAATATAGTATTATAAAAACACCCATACACAGGCCTACGAAGACTTATAACACGTTACAATAGTAAATTGATTTTGTTTTATAAGATGCTTAGTATAGAGTAGATTGAATTATTTTTTCCAAAACATGTTTAAACTATATACAATATTATAATATTTTATCATACTTTATTTCTATTCACTTACAACCCAATATTGACGTATCGTTTAATGGTGTAAATAATTGTGGCAATAATAGCTGAAATTAGTTTAAATATCTGGAAAATATAACTAATAATAAAGAAATTCCTATATTACGATTAAGCTTTTATTACATTTATAAGGTCATTTTTACAAAAAACATTTTTTGATTAATATCTATCGGAAATAAATTAAGTAAATTAAAAACAATCAAATACTTTTAAATACGTGGCTTTAAATCATAATATTTAAAATATAATATAATTATAATTATTTATTTTTAACTTTTTTCAATGTTTATTGTAACGATCTTAAGGTCTTCGTCAATGCTTAACATAAGTGGGAGTAGGGAGATTATGTGATCTATGTATATATCACTATACGCACGATACTACCCTCTTTCTTCAAGAAGAGACATGTGTCAATGTCATGTCAATGTGTCATGGGTCATGAGACATGTGTAATGACTCCCATTGTAGTGGGACCTAGTTGGAAACCGTATGATGCAATTGGACGATAGCACGGGAAAATGGTGATTGCGTAGAATCACACAAATTTTTTGCACTTTGCTTGAATCGAACTGATGAATGGAGTCGCAGTCAACTGCGTAACCAGTACGCCACCCGGCCCCATAATTATAATTTATGTATTAAATAATTATCATTGATTTCGTGCTAGGCAATATTCTGAGAAAATATATAATATATAATATTTTACAAACTGGTGATATAAGTGGTACGGTAAATGTGATGTATTAACTGTATTATTATTATGTAACCTACATGTTTTAATTATTATTTTAATTCTAAAAATCAAATAACCAGAGAGTCAAAAAATGTTGAACCTAAATTAAAATGCTTGCAACCAATAATCATATCCACGATCTCAATATAGTTTTAAATTTGGAAAAAAAATCTACGTTGAACAGACCGCGATTGAATGTCAATTTTGTCGTTTTAAAGAGCACTGTAATATACGATTTTTGTTTTATTTTTATCTAATTTTTTGACTTCAGAACGAACTGAAAGAAATTTATAGGAGATATTTAACGTGATTAAGTGACTTTATTTCTTTTGCATATTAATTTTGATTACAGTATACAATACGTATTTGAGAATATTGTTCAAGATGCTCCTATTCAACAAGTGAAGGTGTGGATTTTCGAATTTTATAAGTGGGATTATTGTTTTTTATTTACAATTCTTAGAATTATAACAATTTTGTTTCAAAATAGTTGTTGAAAGTTTAGTTTATTTTAAATTCTTTTAAAAATATGCTAATTTTAAGCAAAACTAATAGTTGAACTTAAAAAATGAAATTTGAGATGTTTCTATTTATAGACATAAAATATTGTCAATTTTTTACTAAAGTTTTGGCGTTGAACAATTGAATTATACAGATGGTGTTAAAAACGTAAAACATAGTGTAATACGTCGTTGATAATGTTTTTTTTTTAATGTAATAAATAAGACGTATTTTTCCCGACTATATAAATTCCAAAAAAGTATTATTATTACTTGTGAATTCCGAAAAAATTCTAAAGATGTTTTTGATGATGATTGACTAGAAAATTTCATTTAAATCGTTGTATTCTCTGTTTTTAGATATTATATACAATGTATAGGTTCAACATATATTTGTGTTTGGGTATATACTATTTATGTTGAAGAATTTGTATTCTTATACATCTCCCTAATTACATAAATGACTCGTTGTCAATGAATTCAGCATGAAATGCAGAATAGATACTAATTAATATCAATAACTAAAAAAAGTTATTATTCTTTAGTCATAGTATTAATATTTTTTTTTATCTAGATACCTAATTAATTACGCATTTTGTATTATATCTTTTAATTATTGTGAATTGCATAAACAAATATTAAAGTACTTATTTCAATAACATAGTAATCTATAAATTGATTTTAAAACCAAATAGGTACCTATTAATATTATCTTTCAAGAAATTATAAAATATTCTCTATAGGTTTTTTATCGAACGACCAAGTGTATAATATCATATTATTATCACAGTGAAAATGTCATAACATCATTGCGTGTAACACTACTCAATGTCGATATAAAATATCTTCTAAATATATATATATATATCTTACGTAATGAAATTCAGCCACTTTAGACTTGGCAATTGAACTTGTATAATACAAATTGAAATAGTCAGTTGTTGATAAAAATGTTTATTGATTTCAAACGGGTCATTGTAATTTTTATTTTATATTTTAATGTTATTAATTGTACAACTTTGTTTGAAGTAAATAAAATCATACAACTAGTGAATAACAATCCAAAACACTCATGGAAGGTAAGATATATTTGAATTAACTTAAGAACGGTTTTCAGTTAAGGTGTCACAATGTCTTTATAAAAAATTATGTACCTATGCTTTTTCAATTGAAATATCCGGCTCCTATTCCATTTAATCCGAAAAATGGTTCTTGAACAAGTTGAACTATGACATTATTAAACAATGCACGGCTTAGGTTAATAGGAGAACCATTACAATTCATAACATTCTGAACACCTACTACAGGATACTTGTTTTTAGAATATATCTACCTTAAAATTGTAACCTTTTGTAAAAGTTTGGACTTTGAAAACAATTTAATAATCTGTATAAGCTGTATATTAAGTAGTAGTACCTATCTAATTAGTTGAATGTATAAAAATCATATAACTGAGTTAAATTTATAAATTGTAAATTATAATAATCAGTTACTTACGTTAATTTTAATGTTTTATTAATTATTTATATTTTTTAGAATTTTATAGTCTAGCTTAGTGGTTCTTAACATTTTGTTACACGAGCATCCCTGCAAAGTAATTTTTGAAGTCACAGACCCCAAGTTTATGAGCAAAAAAATATTATTTTAATAACCAATTTTTTTCACACAATCTAATTAAATTTATACATTTTTACATAAAAATTAATTTTTTTATTACAAACTATGTAAAAATGTCTTTATTAATACCATAATATAAAATAAATCTTATAGCCCTCAAAAAACATACAAATACAACTTCCGAGCCCTAAATATTACATATACATATTGATTTATTAATATACAATATAATAATAAAAATACAATATTTATAATATTTATTTATTTATTTGTATTATTATTTAAGGCCGGAATAAATTTCTATCCAAGTTTATTGACGAACGTTTCACATCTTATGGGAGTTCTACCATGGAATAAACTAAGTGAAAAGGACACTCTTCTTACATACGATTTATCCATTAATTCTGAACTTCTGCCGGAGAGTTACGATGTTACAAAAACATGGTCTGAATGTAAATCGGTTGTTTCAATTAAAGATCAATCAAATTGCGGATCTTGTTGGGTGAGGGGTTTTATTACTTTTTATTATTCGCTTTCTAACGATTAGAAAATTCAATCAGCCATCGCAGTATATATTTATGAATAAGTATATAACATAAATATGCATAGGCCCTATCAACTGTTTCTGCATTTAGTGACCGTCTATGTATCACCTCAAACATGAGTGTCAATAAAGTCTTATCTGGTGAGTACATAAATTCATGTTGCAATGGTAAAAGTAGTGACGGATGTAACGGTGGTCATCCAGAAGATGCATGGAGGCGCATAAAGAAAAAAGGAGTATGCACAGGAGGTGATTACAATTCTAGCGAGGTTAGTGTCAAATGTATTAACATTTTTAATTGTTGTTAGTATATATTGAAGTTGACCTTTTTTTTTCAATAACTACATCATAATAGTCAATAGATGATATGCAATATTGCAATATCTTTTATTGTTCGTCTAATAATATTTAAATAATAAAACTTAAAAGTAAACACTATATGCTACCAGCAATAAATAATAGTATCCATTATATATTTTAAATATAACTTACATTTATGCAGCTAATAAATTGATAATATATTCAGTATTGTCAATATCATTTTAAAATATTTTGTAATTTGTGTTGTCTTTATTTGAGCTCGAATTTTACTGAATCGTATAAGACAAAAATTGTTTTGTAAAGGAAAAAAATAATAAGTCGATTATTTTCTTTATACGTATTTTTGTATGTATATTTATATTATAAATACATTTCTTTTCCCGATTATGTTGAATATTATTGGGAATTTTCTACTTTTAACTACCAAAGTACCAACTAGATCCAATTTCTGGTAGCGAATTAGGTCCATCTTAAATGTTTAGGTTTAAAGCAGTTTTACTGCTGTAAAATGTTATTTATAACAGACACAAATAAACACACACATAATTGTAGAACACTAGAACCCATATTTTCATCCCTCCGTTCAGAATCTAAAAGTAGTTAATAATATCCTGTAAATTATAGATGAAAAATTTAAATTAATATTAGCTGTTTGATCATGTATTGATTTAATACATTTATCCATCTTTAATAAATTTAGCGAATTCCTGAAATGACATTTTGTTGACATACCTAATATTAAATATTTATAATTATTGTAATACATAATATGCACTTTTAGCTCTTCTTATCTACATAGAGTACCTATAGTTTTATTTTAAAAATACTTTAATTTAGGGATGTCAACCATATAGTATACGTCCTTGTTCAAAAAATGTAAACTCCTGCTTGAAGAAAAACGAAGATACTCCCCCGTGTTACAAAGATCGATGTACCAATTCTAATTATGAGATTTTACTACCATCAGACCTGTACTATGGTAAATATTAAATAAAATTAATTTTAATTATATTGTTAACATATTTTTGTTGTTGTTATATTTTTTTGTAGCTACTAAAGTATATTCTGTTAAACCAAAGCCGGAAATAATTATGAGTGATATATATAAAAATGGACCTGTTGTTGCAGCAATGAAAGTCTATGAAGATTTTGTATGCTATAAAGGAGGTAAGTACCTACTTAAACAGTTGCATAGGTATCTACAATAATCGTACTTATGACTAACAGTTACCACTGTCATCATAGTATCTATAAAAAAAATAGTGTCATTGTTCATTGCACACATCCATTATCACTTATAAATATAATTCTTAATTTAAATTGGTATTTTTAGGAATATATCAGTATACAACTGGAAAATTAAAAGGCGACCATGCTGTCAAAATAATGGGTTGGGGTCAAGACGACGGAATAGATTATTGGTTATGTGCTAATACATGGGGTTATTCTTGGGGAATGGGTGGAATGTTTAAAATCCGAAGAGGTACAAATGAATGTGGAATTGAAAACCGTATAACTGGCGGATTACCGAAAGTGTAAAAATAAAATAAAAATGAATAACTATTGCTAAAAACGTTTATTTTTTTTTTTTTTTGTAAAAGCATCTTGTTACTTATACGTTACATATCATATAATGGAGGGTCTTAATGGGGATACTTTTGAGGTCTAAAATCTCAATATTACCAACTATTAAGATGGATACATCTTGATGTATCTGCCTAACGTGGCTATTTGCATAAGTATTGGTACTTAAATAATTATGGTAGGTACCTTAAAAATTTGGCCATCATATATCTACTTAAAAATTGTAATTCAAATAAATAGGTTTATTGTTTTCTAATATTTTATGCGGAATACGTTTGAATTGGTTCCTCTCATTCGATTATACATACACTTCATGCTCAATTATTGTGTGAAATGTACCATAAATAATTTTTTTTTATTTTAATAAGATATTTACAATTTATTCTTGATTAGAACAAAAAACAAATATGAGAAAGTAATTACATATGAAACTTTTGAGAGAAGAAGCCACCCATTAGTGATACTACCTATTTTGAGTTTTTATTTTTGTTTTTTTTTTTGTTTATTAAGCTAAACTAGTTTAAATTTTAAAAGAGGAGGTCGCGACACTATATTCACTTAAGCTGTACCATAAATATAATTTAAACAATTTAAACGAACACCCCAAGTCAAAAATACATATGATTTATAGTAATCTAAAAAAAAAAATAGATCGATGAATATTAATTTCAAGTATAGATGAACATAAAAATGTTGACATAATCTTGTTATAATAGTAATACAAAATTATATTTATTTCTGTTTGGTTACAGAACTACATTTATTTGAATTAAATTAAATTTTTGTTTTAAAAAAAAAAAAATATTTAAATAATAATTATTCTATCCGAAAATCAATTCAGACTATATTTGAAACCGATTTGGAAAACCGAACTCGTATAATAGAAACATTATAATAAAATAAAATAACTTTTAAATACAACTAACATTTATGTAATATTTTGGTATTTAATTTTTATTATGATTTTAGCCTATTACCTACGGGTATTTATTTAATACTTATATGAAAATAATAAGTAGGTAGGTATCTTCTAAGTCCTGTTACTCACGTCCGATCGTAATAATGTAATAAACTTGGAAAAAATCAACCATCTGTCGTTCCGTCCGCAATACGAATGAATGCCAACCTAAACTCTAAATCAAAACGAAAACCTATATACGCCAACGTGTGTTCTAGCTAATGATCCTCCACCCTATCAATCAACACAATTTATCTCAAAATTTTTCGAAGAACTTAAGTTCATTCTGAACCCATTATTAACCGTATTAACAACAATTATAAATAAATTTTCACTTCCCGTCATTACCACTCTACAATATCACTTCTTTATAATCTTATCTATTCCAATACACTCATTAATGTTTTGATATACCAATATTGTTTTTGTTTTGTTCCATATCGGCCCTTCATAATAATTATTATAACATTTTAATTGTAATTGTAAAGCTATCATGGTTGTCAAAGATAATTAAATAATAATTTTAAAAAAATGTAATAAACCGTATCTACTGGCCACTAATTAATTTCATTATAAATTTGAATCGAATGTGCTTACACTTGTAAAAACAATAATTAAAACATGCTAAATCTTTATCGGATATATATAGTACATCTATATGCGTTGAATATTACGAAAAATACGAATACAATAATAGGTATTATCAATAATATGTAGGTAGGTAGTTATAATTTAACACATCTAATTTAAGTGTATTATTATGTAGCAATTGCAAGTTCACTTATTCTTCATACACCGTGCTTCGTTATCCTGAGTTTAAATTTATATACTATAATATCTAATCATCTAACTTTTTTTCTTAGTTATTTATAATCTGCATTATCTACTTAAAATATTAAACAAGGAGTAAGTGCGACTGCGTTTAAGAATAATTTAAATCATCATATTAAAATACAGTTTTTTTTTATTAAACAAGAAGTTCTAATATTAATGTTAAATCTTTATGGTTTTATATAATAATATGTGCTAGTCACTTTCAAAGGAAAATGTTATATTTATTGTTTCACTCGGGCTGTGAAATAAATATTATTGGCAATTCTTTGTTGATTTTACTTACAATGTGAATAGTTATGAAAATATTTTAAATTTTTAACCCTGCAATTAACATTTAAAAAAATGTTCATTTTAAATGGTCAAAGACTTTATATGAACCTATTAGCTAAATATGGCTTCTTTAGGATTTGACCATGATGCTAAGTTACAGGATATTATTTTATGTAGAATGTAATAAAAATACTGGATAGATTATTCCATTGAGTTTGATAATGACAATAAATAGAACACCAATATTACGTGGAAAGTTTTTGCAAATGTATAATAGGTAAATGATTTACCACAGTGGCGTGGCTGATGTAGGTACTCTGCTTACTGTAAAATGCAGGGGAAAAATATATATTTATATTATTTTTAAAAATAAAATATATAACATATATTATAATATAAACCTAATAGATTATTTTGGAAATAACTATTAAGTGTAGTTGAAATAATGAAATACTCAGAAATAGAGCATTAATTAGTACAAAGTTCATACCATATTTTCCTCTGTGTTTAGGTCTAAAGGTATCAAAATGGTAGCGATGGACACATTTGAATACGATTGACATATGTTTCGATTACCAAGTACCATAGTGTTGTACAGCTGTTATAACATTACAATTTATATATTATATGTAAGCACCTATGCCTACGTTTTAATATAAGGCAAAGTGAAGATTGTTGTGGTACCAAAGTCCTAAAAATGTAGTCGGGCGAAAAATATTTAAAAAGACCACAATATCAAAATATCGGCTCCAATGGTGTGTGTGGGGGGAGGGGAGGGGGAGTTAAATTAAAAGTATGAAGCGGCCCAATCTTAAATTTTTAAGAGATGTCGGGCCATGCCAGATTTCAACATAGGGTTCGGCACCACTGGGTATAAGAAGTTTACGTTCTCGGCAACGTGTCTATAATTGTTGGTAATTAAAATAAATAATACTTAGTATTTATTAATAATTTTCACTATGTACAAAAACGGATTCATCAACCGCGGCTATAGGCTATGTGATTATATCTTAATATGTGTTAATAATATAATATTATATACGACTATACAACCAGTTATCGCGAACAAAACAAACTGCAATACTTTCTTGCGCTTTGGTCAGTCTTCTGATAATTGTAATTAGGTACTATTTTGTATATACCTCCCGCCTATCATAATTCATAATATAGGTTATATATTTAATCATTTCACTATTTGTCCGTATTCAATCTCTCCCTTGTAGGTGCTGCAGTATCCATAAATTATATTATTTTGTTAACAACATAACGTTCAACGTAAAAGGTAAGCGAATATGGTATACCTAATAGTTTTATGTATCTATATTAATTTTGTACGAGGTATATCCAAAAAGTAAGTTCCGTTAGGCAATAAAAACACGTAAAAGCCTAAATTTAAAGTGAAATTTTATTTGAATATAAAGTACACGTACTACGCTATTTTTCAACATAGTTACCACCATTATTTAGGTAATTATCATATCGGGGTACGAGTTTTTGTATTCCTTCCTCATAGAATAATTTCGCTTGCAATTGTAACCATATGTTAACAGCTTCTTTCACCTCATCATCTTCGTTGAAGTTCTGGCCATTAATAAATGATTTCATGTATAAAAAAAAAATATAAAAATCACTGGGTGCCAAATCTGGACTGAAGAGTGGATAAT